>AWOL01S0054569.1:6415-64184 GCA_000715115.1 Nicotiana otophora | reverse complement strand
TTTCAATTTAAAGTTCTAAATAAGAGACTAAGTGTCTCATTCCACTCTAAAACCACTCCGGACCCGAACCAACTAACCCAGTATATCATAATATAGCTTAAGAGAATAAAGGAAATAAAAATGGGGGAAACGGGGCTATAACTCCCGAAACGACCGGCCGGGTCGTTATACTCCGCTATAATGGGTCCTAGCTGAAGAGTAAAATCCACTGAACCCTCCAGATCTTAGAGACCTTTTGGCCTCCTTAGACTCTCTTTCCTCGCCTAACACACCCTTAATCTTCCTTGCAATCTCCACTACTTATTGAAATGGAGTATCAGTTTGCAACTCTCGAGCCATGCATATTTTAATATCATAATCGAGCCCCTCAATAAATCTGTGGACCCGCTCTCTGATTGTAGGAACTAAGATAGGTGCATGACGGGCTAATTCACTGAACCTGATAGCATATTCTGATACTGTCATAGTGCCCTGATGCAACCGTTCAAACACTGCGCCACGCATCTCGGAGAGTCTGGGGAAGAAACTCTTTCAAGAATATTTCCGAAAATTGAGCCCAAGTTGATGGTGTTGCATTGGCTGGTCTACCTTCTTCATAGATTTTCCACCATCGATACACTGCGCTAGACAGTTGAAATGTAGTAAAGGCAACTCCGCTCACTTCCACAATACCCATGGTGCGGAGAATACGGTGACAATTTTCTAGAAATCCTTGGGCATTCTCTGTAGTTGTGCCACTGAAAGTAGGCAGACTATACCTCTTAAACCTCTCACATCTCTTTTATTCTTCTTCTGATGCTTCTGTCCTGACCTCAGGCCGAACCGGAATAACAGGTTGTACCGGTACTACACCTGGAATCTAACCAAAGTGAACCTGCTGCTCTGAAGTTGTGGTAGGAGTCTGAGCTACTCCCCCAATCTGCGAAATATTTGGTGCAACAGAGATCAATCCCGCCTGAGTTAATGTACCAAACATACTCAGGAACTGTGCTAAGGTCTCCTAAAGTCCGGGGGGTAACAACAGGTGTTTCTGGTACCTGTCCCCCAACTGGAGCTATTGGTGGCTGCTCAACTGTTGTTCTGACATATGCCCTAGTCGCATCACTTGCCCTTCCTCGACCTCTACCTCGGCCCCGGCCTTTTGCAGCCCTAGCAGCATGTGTGGATGCCTGCTCAGCTAATCCAGTAGCACGTGTCCTCACCATCTGTGAGAGAATGGAGATACAAAGGTTCAAATTACAATTCAACAAATTCCGCACGACAGGAATGAAAGAAATGAAAATTTCCTAACAGTTTTGTACCCTCTCGAAGATAAGTATAGACGTCTATGTACCGATCCGCAAGACTCTACTAGACTCGTTCGTGACTCGTAGAACCTATGAAACTAGATCTTTGATACCAACTTGTCACGACCCAAAAATCCCACCACAGGCGTCGTGATGGCACCTAGTCTCTAAGGCTAGGTAAGTTGATTTCAGTTACATTTTTGAAGCCATTGTTTTTTGAATTAATTAAGTAATCAAAACTAACAGCAGAACAAATATAAAATAAAAATACAACCTCCCAAGACCGGTAGTACTGAGTTACGAACTCTAACTGAATACATGGAATAATCACGAGGACCGAATACTCGACCAAGCAGCTCTACCTTGAATCCTTACGATCCCGCTTTAACTCTGCTCAAGTCCGATATCTCTAATACCTGGCTCTGCACAAAAATGTGCAGAAGTGTAGTATGAGTAGACCACGGTCGGTACCCAGTAAGTATCAAGACTAACCTCAATAGAGTAGAGATGAGGTACAGTCAAGACACTCACTAGTCTAATAACATGTGCAATATAATATATAAAATAATAGGAAACAAATAACATCAAGGCAACATAAAACAACCAATGATATGCACAGTAAGACAATAAAATTACCATTTAATATCGCTCAATAATTAATAAATACAACTACACCCAGTTAAATCAAATTCTCCAAATAAATATCTTTCACATATAATTCTTCCAATAAATCTTTTCAAATATAGTTTCCTCAAATAAATATCTTTCAAATACAATTCTTTCCATAAATCTTTTCAAATATAATTTCCTAAAATAAATATCTTTCAAATACAATTCTTTCATATAATAATTTCTAAGTACAAATCCTTCCAAATAAATATTTGGAATATAAGTTTTTCAATCAAGAAGTCACCCTGTGATACCTCATTTCATAATCTTAAAAATACGGGTCTCAGCCCATTTCATATTCCCAAGGCACCTCGTGCCCATAATTAGATCATTAAATTTTTCCGGCACCTCGTACCCTCATTTCATATCATAACTGCACGGATAATTCACGTGCCAATATCCTCATTATTTACTTACGGTACCTCGTGCCCATATTTTATTTTATAATCCGCATGGCAATAGCCACATGCTCTCAATTTCAACATAAATCAGATTGATATCAATTTACCAACAATAAGACAAATTGCACAAGGTATAAAAATAAACACAAAAAAATCACAACATCACATGAAGATCACCAACACCGCAACTCCACATCATCACATATCGTCCCTGACAATAGCCACCCTTATCTCTCCTATTGCCACCCTTATCGCTCCTATAGCCACCCTTATCGCTCCGCCCAGATCATATTCCAACAAACACAACCACAGTGAAATGCCACCCTTATACCCACATAATATCAACGGTGAAATGCCACCCTTATATCCTTAAAATAATAATTAACACAACACAACAATTTACACGGGAAATTATCACGGCAACGTAACAAAATCAATACATATCACAATTTGCCCAATGGCCACAACCAAATTCCAAAGCTACAACCAAGTCAATTAATTTCACAACAAATAGCCAAAAACTCCACACAATGTGTACGACACCCAAAAACAATCAATAGAGATAGAAATTACTTAACATAAAACTAAGTTTTCATTAAATTCAAATTTTCAATAATTGTATAAACACCTCTTCTTAAGCTCATTTAATTAATTATTTGCAGAGAAAAAATCCATAATGAAATTAAATTTCAATAATTATCAAACCAACAAATTCACGAAATTACATAAATAATCAAGTAACAATCACATCAAATTGTCATATAACAACAGATTCAACAACAACAAGGATTTAGGCACGATAAATATATGATTAAATATATACCAACAATTATCTAATTTACCACACAATATGCTCAAGACTTTAACTCAATAAAATTTACACATATAAGCCGATTACGTACTCGTTACCTCGCGTACACGGCTTTTCACATTTCACATATGGCACATAAAACTCGATGCCTAAAGGGTAATTCCCTCACTCGAGGTTAAGCAAGACACTTACCTTTTTGAAGTTATGCCGATATTCCAAAATCACCTTCTTGATTGAATTGACCTCCGAACCGCTCAAATCTATCCAAATTAATTTCATAACTTCATTAAAATTTATCGGAAATAATTTTATATAATAATACGCCGACTTAAAAATTTATTCCAAAAAGTCAACAAAAGTCAATGTAGGGCCCGCCTCTCGGAACCCGACATAATTTTTACGAAATTCGAATACCCATTCTGATACGAGTTCAACCATACCAATTTTACTGAATTCCAATAACAACTCGACCTCCAAATCTTAAATTTTCGTTTTTGAAAGATTTTGCAAAAATCTTAATTTCCTCCATTTAAATCCGAATTAAATGATGAATATAATCATCGATTTATGAAATATAAACACTTTAGGATATAGAATACTTACCCAAGTAAAAGTCACGAAGAACTCCTCCAAAATCGCCCAAACAACGAGCTCCAAAATCTCAATCGAAAATGACAAAGTGACTGATTTTTGGTCCATATGTTGCTGCCCAGTTTCGCACCAGGTGTTACTGTTCATGCACCTGCGATACTGTTCACGTACCTGCGGGACTGTTCATGCACCTGCGGTACTATTCACGCACTTGTGATACTGTTCACGCACCTGCAAAAAAACTAGCAGCTGCCCAGCAATTCCAGCAGTTTTTCTTCAAGTCTGAATTGATCCGTTAACCTTCTGAAATCCACTCGAGGCCCTCGACCTCAACCAAATATACCACCACGTCCCAAAATACAATACGAACTTAGTCGAGGCTTCCAACCACGTCAAACAATGCTGAAATTACGAATCGCGCATCGAATCGAATTATAAGTTTTTAAATCTTCCAACTTCTATATTTTGCGCCGAAACGTATCAAATCAATCTGGAATGACTTCAAATTTTGCACACAAGTTATAATTGACTTAATGGAGCTATTCCCATTTCCGAAATCAAAATCCGACCTCGTTATCAAAAATTCACCCTTCGGTCCAAACTCTTATATTTTCCAACTTTCGCCAAAATGTGTCGAATTGTCCTAGGGACTTCCAAATCCAAATCCGAACATATGCCTAAGTCTGAAATCATAATACGAAACTATTGGCATCCTCAAAATTCTATTCCGTGGTCGTTTACTCAAAAGTCAACTCTCCTGTCAACTCTTTCCATTTAAACTTCTAAATAAGAATTGCTCTTTTAATTAAATTTTGAATCTTCAGTAAATCAAACTCGGCCACACCCGCGGGTCATAATACATATTGTGAAGCTGTTCGAGACCTTAAGCCACTGAACGAGGCATTAATTCTTAAAACGACAAGTCGGGTCGTTACAACAATGAAAATATTCTTGTCCATTAAATAAGAAAATAGAAAGAAATATTCAAGAAGAAGAATTCCCCCTATTTAATTTAAAGCAGGAACTAGAGTAATTTCCTACACTGGAATATATTTAGAAATAACAACTAAACCACTATTGTGATTTAAGAAAAGATAACTTGATACTAGTGAAAGAAATAAAATAGAGAAGCTTATTAAGAATTTGGATTCAGACTTCTAGCTCTAAGTTTTCTCTCTACTGCCCTCCTCTCCTTTGATCGGGCACCATCTTCTTATATAAGAAAATTTCATGATGACTTCTCGATTTGGTGCTAGATTTCCATGGAAAATCTAGATTTTGCATTTGCAGATATGAGAATTCGAATTCTCGATTTGGTTCTAGATTTCCATTTCAAATCTAGATTTTGAATTTGCATAGATGAGAATTCTGTCATTCTAAGTCATCGATTTCATCATGGCAAATCAAGACTTGGTGCATTGTCACGACAGTAATGAATCATAGCTCGATCTTACACTTCTTTGTTATATTTTTCTTGAATATTTATTTTTCTTTTTTCATGTTGCACACAACAATTTTTCTATAATTATTCCTGCAAAATAAAGTTAAAAATATGGAGGAAACATGATAATTTATATGTTTTTATGAGAGAAATTATGTGGTTAACATCTGGTAAAATGCACTTATCAAAGATCGCCAGTCTGTATCGAAATTGCCTTTGAACTTATCATGGTTCTTGTCTCTGTCCCACCCCTTGGTTGACATTGGGAACCCTAGATGATCATATTCTATCCTTATTTTTGACTCATAGCGGTTATGAACATCCGCCCATGTGGTCTCTTGGAACTCAAGCAAATTTTCCTTCAGTTTTCGGGTGGCTTCTGAGCTCCTCCGATTCAAACCTTTTATGAATCCCTCTGTTGCCCATTTGTCTGTTACGGCCAGTAACAACATCCTCTCATTCTGGAATCTGATCACAAATTCTTGCAACAATTCGGATTCACCTTGTGCAATTTTGAATATGTCCTCCTTCTTGGCCTGGAACTTTCTGGCCCCGACATATTAATGAACGAATCTGCGATCATTTCAAATCGTTCCCTTTCATTGTCGTTGTATAGGTTGTGATGTGCTCCTAAGGGTATGAAGTTCCATCATACTTTGGTATGTCCGGCATCTTGAACCTCATCAGAATTAACTCTGGTGTTGCGCTCGGTTTGAATAACAACAAAGTATATTTCTTCGAATCCGGACCCTTCCAAACTGGTGGTGTGCCCGAACTATGATCCATTCGGGCGTGAAATTCCTTCGCATTCTGATCCATCCGCTCTTACATTTCCCTCATAAATCTCATGAGCTCAGTTTTGAATGGATCATTACTGTTACCGTTACCAGATCCGCTACCGATTCCCTTGACACCGTCGAAACCAACCTCACCCCTCGGGGTGTTGTTATCAATTCTTTAGGCCGCTTGATTTGCGAAAGCGCTGGGAAGAACCGGACCCCTTCCGTTTGTGTTGTTGGAAGAGCCTGACAACGCTTGCTTAAATTACGTCATCACATAATCGTGTCTTGAGAGGTGGCCCAAATGGCTTTTTGCTGCTCTCTTAGGATTCTTACTATTTCTGCAACGTGTTCCTCTTCCTTGTCATCGAGAGTTGTCTCCCGTACATGTCGAGGGTACTGTCCTCCATGGACCGGGGTTGTCTCGTCCTCCTAGTTGCGGGTGTCGCTGATTGAATCCTCATGTTGAGGTAGATTTTCGTGTCCCTCAACGTTGTGTGCGATGCTAACATCGTTAGCTGCCATTTTCGATTTGTTGCTAAGGAACAAAGAATCAAACAAGTAAGTAATAAATGCAAGGATGAACTCAATTACACAATTGTCTAAGCCCCACGGTGGACGCCAAACTGTTTACCAGTAAAACGGTACAGTTGAATTTTCTACCTGGTTTATAGACAAGCGAACTGATTTGATCCAAAATTGATAAATAAACAAGATTGGAAATAAGATTTAGCGATTAAAGTTGAATGAAATAACAAGCCTGGCTCCATGAGCAATGCCTCCGAGGACAGAAATAAGAACAATATAAAACAACAAATAGAGATATTTTATTGACTTGAGAATAGAATATAGCATAAATTTTGCCAAGAATTTCGTGTGTTACAATTGCTGTTAAGCCTACTATTTATAGCTAGACCTAGGAAAATAAGATACTAGGATCAAGCCCCTCTTAAATAACAATAAAGATGCCATTGATGAATATGTAACGGCAGGCCATGAATGCAAATATTTCTGCAACGGCTTTATTTAATTCCAGGAAATATTCTTCATTGAATACTATCTGATGATCATGCTCCCTTCGGGGTTTATCCGATGTCAACTGCATCTGTTGTTTCCGGTACGAGTTATTATTCGATTTTCTTTCTACATATTTTCGGTTCCACATGTCACGCTACCATTCGATCATTTAATATAAACTAATTTTACTCTATACAACTATATAGGCACATCATGACTATACATGCTCTTCTTGGACAACATGAAAAAGAAATTGTTATTACTAGTTTACAAGAATTCAAAATTGTTTCATTCCCTTTCAGCAAGCTGGGACCTAATTATTAGGGATATAGTAGATACGCCTAGATTCATTTTTTTCCGTTGTGAACGTTATTTGATATAAAAATATGTGGCATTTGATATTCTTTCATCATAGTTATTATTAATTACTTGATTAATTTGATAAGGTCCTTGATTAAATTTTGAGGCTTGTCATCGTGATAGAGATCATGCTAATATAAGTGAAGTTTCTTATAATTTAATCGAAATTTGTTCTATGTTAACATTAGTAATCCGGTTAAATCAACATTTATGTGATCGTCTTTATGAGAAAACGATTAGTAGATCTTATTAACTAAATCACATATAGGTAATGCATATAGAGATATGATCATTGAACCGACTCATTGGATAGTTTCTAATAGTTAGAATTACCATAAACTGTCAATAGGATATTCTCTTGAAAAATGCAATGTAAGAGTTTTCTTTGACATGAGATCGTCATAATAATTTACAAGTCATTTATTGTACTTTGATACTAGACATTTATGGCCCATGGACTATAGTTGAAAGGAAATCGGGTACTTTTATATAAGAGATGTATATAAAATATAATATTCATAAAGACGGGTGAATTCCAATTTGAAATTGGATTAACTGAAAGTCCTTAAGGACATTACGTGAAAATCCTAATGACGTCGGCGACGTCCGTCCCATTTATATATTTAACTTAGAATACGTCTGCCTCTGGTTTATGCCAGATACACAACGATAATATTTTGGATTAGGTGCATTTTCACCAGAGTATCACAAACGTTTGTCCAAGTTGCAGCTTGGATAGGCTTTGGCCACTGCTGCTGCAATTATCCAACAAGCATCTTTCTCCATATTGTACAAGTTGAACCTCTTCTGAGTACCATACTAACACGCACATCTCTCCTTCCAAATAACCCAACATATGACAATTGGGGTAATTTGCAAGACTAGTTTGTGGACATCATTTACAGATTTTTCCTGCCACCATGTGTCAAGCATATATCTAACAGGATAATTCTGATATTTAATACCTAGTGGAGATCCAAATAGTTTCCATATATAATTGGCTGCATTTCCTTCAATAAAAACATGATGCATTGTTTCATAGTTACATTTTGAAACCATTTACTTTCTATATCTAAGAATTACTTCATCAAAAGGAAGTTTACATTTCCATAGTCTCCAAGTACGAAAAGAGAGTTTAAAAGGGATAATTGAAAATCCGAATTTTTTAAAAATTAAATACCTAAATTTAAACCGTAATACGAAAATTCAAACCAAACTTCTGAAAAAATTGGATTTCGTTTTTTCCCAAACTATTGCCATTCCTAATTGCAAAAGATGCATCATCCATGACAACATGTTTGTTCTAGCATTGTCTTTTTCCCTAAAACATTTTCTGTTGCATTATTGTGTACACGAATAACAGTGCGAAAGTAGATCTTTATAAGGTGCTTCTCAGACTCCTGAAAGACAATTCAGTGGAAATGCTGAATCTCGAGCTGCAGGCATGGTAATTTAATTAATTAATACCATGGGATGGATAAAAGGTGTTGGCTATGAGGTAATACAGCTCAATTTAGTGAAACTGATGGTTCTTTTGTTAGAAGTACCTGTTCAGTAGCAACTTTTGGACTGTATTGTCAGCAGCTATGGCAATGTCAGCAGCTATGGCAATGGGCGGGGCAGGTTTGGCAAAACCCACAAAAATTTTAACATGTCTCGCCCGTCCCCGCCCTGCCCCGCATAGTTACTTTTTCAGTTTTCAACCTGCCCCGCCCCCACTTAAGTTTTTTATTTCTTTTTTTTTCTAAAACAAACTAGTTTGATATTTTATTATTTTTATAAAATGGAGAGTTTAATATTATTCAAGCAATTATGTTTTTCTCTTTGTCGTGGTGTGAAACTACATGCTCATACCTGTGGAGCATATGATTTTATCCTTTTATGTTCTTGTAGAAGTTTTATTTCTACGAGAAAAACTTATCCTGTAAATATTATTTTATCATGGTGCGTGTTCATTTCAAAAGACACACTCAACAAGGAAAATTGTGGATCTCAATCTGAAATTTGAATTTTGTGTGACAGGTTTGTCAAATTCATTGCTGCCCGCATTGAAACCGCGTTAAACCCGCAACCCATCCCGTTTTAAACATTTAAAAAACTGTTTTAACCAGCCCCGCCCTGCCTCGCATTAGATAAAACATGCCCGCCCCGCACCCACCCCACCACACCCCATTGCCATCCCTATGTATTGGTCACTATTTCATCTATTCTTGCAGTTACTACCACATGCAATTGATACATTTCCACGCGACAATTGTTCTAGTGTTTGGTCAGGTATGTTCTGCTAACTAACATCATCTTATTTGATAAAAAGAATTTGATAGATGCGCTGATTGTTGACAAAATTGAGAGTCATGTATTGACACTTCAGGCTCTTCTCTTCATAAAGGAAAAAGAACCCCTCAAACCAATAATGGCTTCTTTCCTTTGCTGAGTTCTCTTTGCCATAAGTTTCTATTACTGAGGAAAAGGATGCACCTCGTTTAATCATATTTTGTTAACGAGTTAGCAGCTACAGGAAGAAGTCCAAAATCAGGAGGTTTACTACTTCATCTAGAGTCTTTGTTTCTCGAATTAATTTCTTAGTTGTTGAGTAGGTTGTTACCAGTGATGTGTACTACTATGGCCTTACCTAGACTCCTTCAAAGCAGATTTTAAAATTGCGGTCTGTTGATGTTTAAATAAATGTTTATATAAAATTTTGGGTCTTTGTTTGTTTGAATTTTCTGTGATCTTCAACCAACAATTTGCTTGGTTTGAACCCTGTTGCAGACAAAAATATGGTATTTTTAAGTGGAGAAGGGCAAAAAAACGAGCACATTATCCACCAAGTTTCAGACCGTGTGCCCATTGGTATTTCTCGATTATCAAAAAGAAAAAAAATTGATTCAATATGACTACGGAGAGTAAGCAATGTTGTCATGTGTTTTAGTAGAAACTTCAAATGTCTGGAGGTATCGTATTGAGGAACGCAAAAGTACGCCAGACAGCAAGAGGCTACAGAATTCGGGTAAGTATTACTTTTGTAAAATAGACTATTTACCTCAAAATTGGATAACAATTAAATTTATATGCAATTTTAAGAAAATGTGGTTTAATTCAACACGAACAATTAAGAATATCAAACAAACGAGTTAGAGATGAAATAAACGCTCAAACCAATTGTAATATTATGGCCAAGCCCGAACTTAGACTGACCAATAACCTCGTCCTCGGCTGAACCCTCGGTTCGAGCCCAGTCGTGAATGATGAACAGAATAAATGAGAAAAAACTTTAACAATAGCTAAAAGGAAGAAAATAAACTTGTATTGCTTTGATTTGCATGCTACAAATGTGTTAGAAGAAATGAAAAAACTCCCCTTTATATACTAGAGAGAGTTTTAGTCCTAGTAGAAGTCTAAAAAAGGTAAAAATCTTCTTTCCCCGGTAATTGTTGATGCACAATTGACATCGAGCGCGATTCGTGCGGTGATATCCGGTCAAGGGCGAACATTGAGGCCCCCTATCAGTCGTGCATAACCGTCCATCACGTCTCCCGTGGTCTAGAAGTCATACTCGGTCGGGGGTGCGTCGCTTTACTGCGTCCGATGTCAGACATATTGTTCATCCTTCCCGTGTCTCGACGGGTCTCTCACCCCAATAACAATATCGCGAGTCCGTGTTCCCCCTTCGTTCTCTCACCGGGGAATCGGGGTGTATATTGCCCCCGATTTTACCCGTACACAGATAGTCCCCTCGTTTTCCGAAGGGTAGATTTATCGAATCGACGGGAAACGAAAAGTGAATTCCGGTTCCTTCTTTCGTACGTTACGACCGAGCTATCGGGTCAACGGAACGTCACATCAATCGCATCGTTCTGACTTCGTACACGTGTCAGCCGCCGGTTGACTGTACTCGAATGTGAAACGTTGCGCATTGATTGTTCTCCCTTATAAAAGCTCTGACTCTCCTTCACTTTTCCACTTTTCGATTCCAGAACTCTTTGATTTACCATCGAATTCTCTATTTCCCTTCATCTCCTTCAAATCTTCATACATTGCGTTTTAGACCTTTATATCTTCATTCTTAATCTTCATACATTCTCTTTGAATCTTGGACCCAAATCTTCATATCTTCATCCCATCTTCAAATCTTCATATTTTTTCTTCAAACCTTCCTATTTCCAAGAACCCAATGGCAAAAACTTCCAAATCCGTGTCTCGTAAAATGCTCCTTCATCTTCTAAACCGGCCACGGACGCCGAGGTAACCATCCCTGAGGTGGCCCAGGAGCCCCACTTGAAGAGCTTCGTACCCGGGGGTTACTCTATTAAGAGCGACTTCAACATCGAAAAGGCCTCAAGTCAACAGGACCGAGGCGAGGGAGCATGGAGGTACATATGCTCCATCACTGAAGAAATACTACCTATAGTCCGGACAGACTGTAACTGGGAGGGTAATGAGGTGATCGTCTCCGGGCCCAACGACGGTATCACCACTTACGTGGATGGGTACTTAAGTGTTTACACTTACCCCTTCACGCTCACCCCGATGGACCCCATAGTCCTCGACTTCTCCAAAAGGTACGAGGTCTTCCTTGGACGGATTCACCCGTCCTTGTAGAGGATGGTAATCCTCCTCTGATACTTTGTAATCAACATCGAAGCACCTCGGTTCACCCTCGACCATCTGCTTCGTCTATACAGTCCCTGAATCTTCCGAGGGGGGTTGATCAAGCTCTTTTGCCGAGAGAGCAAGGCTCCGTTCTTGAACATCGATAAGGATCGGGATTAAGGCTGGTAGGGGTGGTTCGTTCGGGTGAAGACCGAAGACCTAAGACCTGATTCCCTCGGAGTTTCTACCGTTCCCCAAAAAGTGGAACGCATCCCGTAAGTGTTTTCCTTCTTAGGCATTTGGCGTTCCCTTTTATTCTCTTTCTAATTGCCTGTGCTTGTCATTGTGCAGTGGTTTTCCAAGTTCCTAATGCAGTCCCCCGCTTCAAAGAGTGGATCGAGGGGACAGGCAAACAGATTCCATACTCCGAGCGCGTATGGCGCAAGCTCTCGAGGGGCAAGTGGGAGGCCCGTTCTCATGGTTAGGTTCCCTCTCGAATGACTACATTCGTACTCTTGCTTACACATTGCTAATTCTTCTTTCTTCTTACAGGTTTTCCCAAGACCACTGAGCTCAGGCTGTTGGATGAGGACAAGGATCCGTTGACGCTTGCCGAACCCTCTTCTTTGGGACAACCCGGGGCTACCGCAGAGGAGAAGAAGAAGAAGCGAAAATCCTCGGGCTCCCTGGACGCCGAGGCGAAGAAGAAGAAGGTGACCATCCGGGTCCGAAAAATCAAAAAGAGCATCAAGTCCAGGGTACCGTACTCTGATTCCCTTTATCGGCTCAGTGACTATCATGAAGACGATGACCTTGAGTTCATAGCTCATGGGTCGACCCTTAACGAAGGGGAACATGCAACAGTCGGAAAATATGACCACGAGGTCGATCCCCTTGCCCGGGAACCAGTGGGAGAAATAGAGGTTGTGGCCTCTCAACAAGCCACTCTTGTCCCAAAGGAGGTAGACTATCTTATTGACATCACGGAGACACCATCCTATGCTGATTCCATGCTCGAAAAGTCTCAAACGGGTAAGGAGAAATCAAATAAGACGGCGCATGGCCCAGATAATGCCCTCAACACGTTCTTTGACGGCATGGACATGGCTGCATTGGAGGACTTTTTCGGGCTTGGTCACCTGGAGGTCCCAAACAATGATGCGCTATTGGAGGCGGGACCCCGAAACTAGTGAAGCAGTTCCCTGCCCCGAGTATGGACCCCGACCGTAAGAGAACGGTCCTTCTTACTATCCCAACGGACACGCGAGTCGTGTCCGCCCCGGTGGGCATAGCCAGCTACCTTCGTTGATTGGTGACTGAGGAGTACCAGGCAAAGATGAACGAAGTGGGCAAAGATGGATGAAGTGGGCACGTCGAGCCTCTTCAATGAGGCGCAACAGGCACTGAACCGGGTAAGGCGTCTATCCCTAGTATCCCATTTATGAACCTTGCTTAGTTTTAGGCGTGTGCTAATGACTTCATTATTTTTCAGGCTTTAGTGCTTCATCATGAAAGCTTCCTTCAGCCCCGCTTGGAGATCGGCTAGCTCGAGTTCGAGCTCTAAGAGCAAGTCCGAAAGAATGACATGTACATGGCTCTTAGTGAACAAAAAGATGAGGCCCTCAAGGACCTCCCGATTCTTCGAGCCGAGCTTGAAAAGGCCAAGAAGGAGGCCTCGGCCTTGAAGCGGGAGCACGCCGAACTGGTCGAGAAGGTAAGGATATTTGAGGTTAAAAATGAGAAGCTACTCGTGGTGGCTAACGACGCAACTTCGCAGGTCCAAGAAAAAATAGACCTAATCGACCGACTTCGAGCTCAGATGGATGAGGTCAAGGCCACGACCGAGGCATGGAAGGGAAGGATGGACCTGTTGACTTTGGAACTGCAAAAGCAGAGCTGGCATCGGCCAAAGATCAACTCCGGGTCGCGAAGGACAAGGCCGACAAGTGGTCTCAGTTAAATCATGAACTCTGGGCACAGCTGAACTCGACCGTCATGGAGCAGGATGCCCTCCGCCAAGAATATAATTTGTTGAGATCCATGTTAGCCCAGTATAAGGCCGATGTGGAGGTAGGCGATGCTCGCTTAAAGACAAAGAGTGAGTACGTAAAGTGGTTATCCCGGAGAGAGACACTCGAGGAGGTCCATGCCCGAGGTTTTGACCTCTCGGCCGAGATTGAAGAAGCCAAGATACTTGAGGCCGAGGTGAAGGAACTCTATGAGCCTGAGGGTCCCGAAGGCTCCAAGGGTTTGGGGGGTTCTGATGGTTCCGACGGTTCCGGTGATGAGTTAAGCCCCAATTAAGACCAGGCGTAAATGCTTTAGTTCTTTTTTAGTTTTTCCTTGTGTATTTTCTTTTTTTTGTTTATTTTGAGGCCGTTTTGTCGTGTCTTTGTAAATAAGTTTTGGAATATATGAAATTTACCCCTTTTTGGCAATGCTGCATCTTTACATTCTAGCATTTATTTGCAATTTTCTATTTGCATGTCGTTTTTAATGCCTTAGTATAAAACCAAATATAGTCTAGAGCTTCGTTCTTCGAATAGTGACTCCGGATTACGTGCAGCTTTGAATCTTTGATAAAACCGAAGGCCTTTAAGATGTTTAAGTATCTTAGACGATGTTTTTGTTGAGGGTAACCTTTTAATAGGTTTGGATTTTTTGTAAGGGCCTTACTTTCTGAGTACGGACTTCGGACATCTCCTAGCCATTTTAGGATGGTCATAGCCTTTCATGTTCGGGCACCGCCTAATAGGCTTGGTGCCTCAGGGATTCAATAGCCCGGGTCATCCAAATTTTTATCGGTCGACAATCCCCGAGTAGGGGTAGCCCGTGGGCTTTAATTTCTAGGATCGAAGAAACAAAACGCGCAGTAATAAAGTGTAAGGAAAGAAGAAATTTCTTTCATTGCTTAATATGCAAGGTACATCATCGAAGGTGCAAACAACGTGTGCCATGGTTAGAGTGGACTATATGGGCATGGTTCGTATGACCGTTTGACCCTTATAATGAATCCTAACTACCAAGCCTTAGCTTTTGAGGGCTCGGATACTGTTGATCTAATGCAAACAATCATCGATTCCTGTTTAAGGCCAGTCTTCAAATTTAAGGTAGCACATTTTACTGTTGCCTCGTTAAAAATCTTGCCAAAAACCCACTTCGGGACAAAATCGGTTTAAGAAAAAAAGAGTGCAATACGTGCTTTCAGACCTAATAGCCACATCCTCCCTTGGCCGAGTACCTGCATACGTTAGTCCGTACTATAAAAAAATAAAAAGGGAATTAAGTTAGTACCTTAGTAGTAGTACTGCTTTAAGTGTGCCACGCTCTAGTTGTTTGGTAGTTGTACATTGTTTCCTGCTTCAAGTTTATATGAGCCTTTGCCGGTTATTCTGACAACTTGATATGATCTTTCCCAATTCGGACCATGTTTCCCTTTGTTTGGGTTCCTGGTGTGTAGTGTTACCTTTTTTAGTACCAAGTCCCTAGTTGAAAATATCGGAGGCTGGCTCTCCGGTAGTAGTACATTCCTACTGGCTTTTTCTGGGCGGCCAACTGGACTATGGTGACCTCCCGCCTTTCGTCCAACAGCTTCAGGCTCGTGATCATGGCCTCACCGTTTGACTCTCCAGTAGCATACTGGAATCTGAGGCTCGGTTCCCCCACCTTGACTGGTATTAAGGCTTCAGCTCTGTAGACCAAAGAAAATGGGGTGGCCCCGATGCTTGATTTCGAAGTCGTAAGGTATGCCCACAGGACTTCGGGCAAGATCTCCTTCCATTTTCCTTTTGAACTGGTCAACCTCTTTTTTCAGGTTTTGGAATATAGTTTTGTTCTTTGATTCCACCTGCCTGTTCCCTTTAGGGTGATAAGGCATTAATAGTATCTTCTTGATCTTGTGATCTTCGAAAAACTTACTCGCCTTGCTGCCGACAAATTATTTTCCATTGTCGCAAACAATCTCGGAAGGTATCCTAAATCGACACATTATGTGATCCCAATTGAAATCATTGACTTCTTTCTCTCTGACCTTCTCGAACGCCTGAGCCTCGACCCATTTGAAAAGATAATCGGTCATGAATAGTATGGATTGAGCTTTACCAAGTGCCCATGGTAGGGGACCGACGATGTCCATTCCCTACTTCATAAATGGCCACAGAGACAAGACTGAGTGGAGCATTTCTCTTGATTTATGGATCATCGGGGCGTGTCTTTGGCACTCATCACATTTCCGTACGAAGTATTTTTGCGTCCTTCTCCATTTTGGTTCAGTAGTAGTCGGCTCTAATTAGCTTTCGAACCAAGGATTTTGCCCCCCTAATGGTTCCCACAAGTGCCCTTGTGAATTTCTCTTATGGCGTATTCGGTCTCTCCCGGTCCTAAGAATCTGGATAGTAGGCCAAAGAAAGACCTCCTGAACAATGCCCCTTCGACCAAGCTAAATTTGGTAGCTTTGGTGCACAGGGCTCTCGATTCTTTGGGATCCATAGGCAATTTTCCTATCTTCAATCCCAAGTTAAACTCATTGAGTTCACTTCGGTGTGACCTTCTTCTATCATCGAATTCATTAGTTGCACCACGTCTCCTGAGCTAAATTCATCTGAATCGACCGACGACCCCAAGTTAGCTAGTGCATCGGCCTCACTATTTTGATCTTGGGGTACATGCTGCAGGGTTTATTCCCTGAATTGGTGTAGGGTTACCTGCAATTTGTCCAAGTACCTATGCATCCATTCTTCTTTTAGTTCGAATGTTCCGTTGACTTGATTTACGACGAGGAAGAGTCACACTTGGCTTCGATCACTTCGGCCCCAAGACTCTTAGCCAACTCTAGACCTACAATCATGGCCTCATACTCTGCCTCAATGTTAGTCAATTTTACAGTTCTAATATACTCCCTAATTATACTCTTGTATGTGGTTTTAACACGGTACCGAGCCCGGACTCCTTCGCGTTGGAAGCACTATCCATGAAGAAGGTCCAGATTCCCGAAATAGTCCCCGAGGTGAGTAGTAGTTCCCTTTCGACTTCAGGTATTAAGGCCGGCGTAAAGTCGACCATGAAGTCTACCAAAATATGAGATTTTACGGCGGTTCGGGGTCGGTACTCGATATTATATCCACTAATCTCCACGACCCATTTGGCCAACAAGCTCGAGAGCTTGGGCTTATGCATGATATTTCTCAGCGGGTAAGAGGTTACGACACATATAAGGTGGCATTGAAAGTACGGCTTTAGCTTCCTGGAAGCGCTTAGAAAAGCAAACGCTAACTTTTTCAGGTAAGGATACCTTGATTCGGACTAACCTAGAGCTCTATTGACATAGTAAATAGGAAATTGCATACCTTCCTCCTCCCGGTCTAAGACACCACTTACCGCCACCACGGAAACCACCAAGTAGAGATACCGTTGTTCGATGCCTTCGAAGTGTGCAGCAGGGGGGCTCGACAGGTACCATTTGAGTTCTTCCAAATCTTGCTGGCATTCTGGGGTCTAGTAAAATTTATTCTTTTTCTTCGATAGTGAGAAGAATCGATCGCTCTTGTCTGAGGACCTCAAGATGAACCAGCCCAATGCGGCTATACACCCGGCCAGTCTTTGAACTGCCTTGACATTGTCCACCACGGTGATGTTTTCTATGGCTTTTATGTTATCGGGGTTGATCTCGATCCCCCGATTGTATACCATGAACCCGAGGAATTTGACCGAACGGACCCCAAATGCGCACTTCTCCGGGTTTAGCTTCATGTTGTATTTCCTTAATATGTCGAAGGTTTCCTGTAAATGTTTCAAATAGTCCTCTGCTCGCAGGGACTTGACCAACATATCGTCAATATAAACTTCTATTGATTTCCCTATTTGTTCTTTGAACATCCGGTTTACTAGGTATTGGTAGGTAGCTCTGACATTCTTCAATCCAAACGGTATCACGTTATAATAGTTGGTGCCGAATTTGGTAATGAATGAAGTCTTTTCTTGATCGTCCAGGTCCATCCCAATTTAGTTGTACCCGGAGTAGGCATCGAGAGAGCTAAGTATCTCGTGTCTGGCCATCGCGTAGATCATTCGATCGATGTTGGGCAAAGGGAAAGAATCCTTAAGGCATGCCTTGTTTAGGTCCTTGTAATCCACACACATTCTTAGTTTATTTCCCTTTTAGGCGCTACCACTACGTTAGCTAACCAGTCCGGGTATTTAATTTTCTGGATGGATCCTATTTTTAGAAGTTTGGATATCTCATCCTTGGCAAATGCATATTTGATCTCGGATTGTGGCCTCCTTTTATGCTTAACCGGATGGAACTTTGGGTCCAAACTCAGCTTGTGAGTGGTTACTTCCGATGGAATCCTTGTCATGTCAAGACGGAACCAAGCAAAACAATCGACGTTAGCTTTAAGAAAAACAATAAGTTTTTTCCTGAGCTCGGGGTTTAACCCCGTGCCTTGGTATACCTTTACATCCGGTAGGTATTTGATTGATATGAATTGCTCCAACTCCGTCGATTTGGTAGCGTTTGTGTCATCAGGAGCTATGAATGATCTTAGGATGCCGTAATTGTCCTACTTGTCTACTTTTCGTTCCTCCTGTTTCTTCGGTTTGACCGAGGCCGGTATTAATGATTGCTATTTAATCTCCTTCTGTCTGGTCAATTTCACATTCCTTGATGCCGAAATCGCTGGCACCGGGATTACCTCATCGACAACGAACATCCCTTTTCTCCGTATACCGTTTTGACTCGCCTCGGTGTGGGAAATTTCAATGCCTGGTGCAAGGTCGAGGGTGCTTCCCTCATGTTGTGAACCTATGGCCTTCCGAATAGAGCGTTATACCTCATGTCCCTCTCGATCATGTAGAACTTTGTTTCTTGGATTGTCCATTCGGTGTTTACTAGCAAGGTTATTTCTCCTTTAGTGGTCTCACATGCCATGTTAAACCTATTCAATACCCGGACTACTGGCACGATTTGGTCATGTAACCCTAATTGTTGTATGACCCTTGATATGATGATGTTGGCCGAGCTACCTGGATCAATAAACACACGTTCAACTCGAGATTTATTGATAAGTACGGATATTACATGTGCATCATTGTGAGGATGCACGATGTCCTTGACATCTTCATCGCTGAACGAAATGGCTCCCTCCGGAACATAATCCCGGGTGCGATTTTCCCTTGCGATAAATACTTTAGTGCATTTTATCATTAGTCCTTGGGGGACCTCGACTCCTATAATGATCATGTTGATCACATGTTATGGCTCCTCTTGTTTGACCTGTTTGTTGGCATCTCTGTTCCTGAAGTAGATTTTGGCTCGATCACTCAGGAATTCTCGGAGGTGCATGTTGTTGAATAGCCGGGCAACTTCTTCTCTTAACTATCGGCAATCATCGGTCATGTGACCATGAGTGCCGTTATATTTACACATCAAATTTGGATCTCTCTAGGTAGGATCGGACTGCAAAGGTCAGGGCCACTTGGTCTCTTTAATATGTCCTATGGCTGACACGGTGCTAGCAGTGTCCACGTTAAGTTGTATTCCGACAATCTCGGTGCTTCCCTACTACCGAGCGGCCTATCGAACCCATTGTTTGCTTATCAGGCCTCGGCCATCGGACCCTTTATCACTTCTCTTCTTGTTACTTATGGGATGATGCCTAGATCCGTTTCCCCTTCGGTCCGCGTTGTATGGTTGATACCGATCTCGGACCAGTCTTGGTTCTTGATCAAAGGCCATCTTAGATCTATCCTCGGCCCTGATGAGGTAAACAGATCTTGAAGGGGCCCCGAGTTAGTCGTCTTCGACCTTGATCTTTGACTAGTAACTGTTGTGGACGTCGGCCAAGGTTACCGCCGGGTACTCCACCAAATTTTGTTTTAGCTGTTGAGAGGACAAGGTACTTTGGGGGTTGAGCCCCTGAGTGAATGCCTGAACGGCCCAATCATCGGCAACCAGTGGTAGGTTCATCCGTTCTATCTGGAACCTCGACACAAACTCCCTGAACATCTCGTTATCCCTTCTCTTGACTATGAAAAGATCTGACTTTCTGGTCTCAACCTTGATGGCCTTGGCATGGGACTTTACGAAAGTATCTGCAAGCATAGCAAATGAGTCAATGGAATTTGGGGGCAAGTTGTGATACCATATTATTGCTCCCTTGGACAAAGTCTCCCCAAACTTCTTCAGTAACACCGACTCGATCTCATTGTCTTCCAAGTTGTTCCCCTTGATCGTGCATGTATAGGAGGTCACATGCTCGTTTAGATCTGTGGTCCTGTTATATTTTGGGATGTCGTGTATATGAAACCTCTTTGGGATCGACTTTGGCACTACGCTCGGAGGAAAGGGCTTCTGGATAAACTTCTTAGAGTTTGCCCCCTTCAATATCGGGGGTGCTCCTGGGATTTGATCGACCCTGGAATTGTATGTTTCCACCTTCGTGTCATTAGCCTCAATCTTTTTCTCACCTGACTCCACTCGTTTCGTCAATGCTTCAAGAATTTTCATTACCTCGGGATTTAACCCGGGCTTGGCTTCACCTAGTCTTTCAGTGATTTGTTTGTCTCTTCGGGTGCTTTCCCGAGATTGTTCGGGCTCGACCTTGTTGGGGGCATGGCTTTTATTTTGCAGTTAAGCTATTGCCGCTTATTGAGCTTGCAGCATTTCAAAAATCAGTCGTAGGCTTACCCCATCACATTTGCCTTCGGGTGCTTCTCGAGTTGTTGATCGGAGTCCATCGCAAATAATATTTTCAGGATCAGTTGGCAAAATGATATTGATGGCCACCTGCGAGTTAGCATCAACCAGATCGGCGGCTGGGACATCGTTAGGATCAACAGGAAGCACATCGTTCCTGGGAACCAAATTATTATTTTTGCTGTGATGGCCACACTCAGCGTCAACGTTCAGGTGAGCAGACTGAGAGTTTAACATTTTTAGGCAGACATGAAATTAAGACTTCAAAGAAAAAGTATAAAATAGGGTGTGTTATGGAGATTCGTATCAAATCGCCACTATTATCCTTAGCCTACAGTGGGCGCCAAAGTGTTTACCCCACAATTGAGTAACAATTAAATTTATACGCGGTTTAAGGATATGTGGTTTAATTCAACACGAACAATTAAGAATATCAAATAAATGAGTTAGAGATGAAATAAACATTCAAACCAATTGCAATATTATGGCCAAGCCCAAACTTAGACTGACCAATGACCTCGTCCTCGGTTGACCCTCGGTTCGAGCCCAATCAGGAATGAGGAACAAAACAAATGAGCAAAACCTTTAGCAATAGCTAAAAGGCAAAAAATAAACTTGTATTGCTTTTATTTGCGTGTTACAAATGTGTCAAAGAAAATGAAAAACCTCTCATTTATATAGTAGGAGAGTTTCAGTCCTAGTAGAAGTCTAAAAAGGTAAAAATCTTCTTTTTCCAATAATTATTGATCCACAATCGACACCGAGCGAGATTTGTGTGGTGATATATGGTTGAGGGCAAACATTGCAGCCCCCTATCAATCATGCATAACCGTCCATCGCGTCTCCCGTGGTCTAGAAGTCATACTCGGTCTGGGGTGCGTCGCTTTACCGCATCCAATGTCAGACATATCGTTCATCCTTCCTGTGTCTCGATGAGTCCGTGTTCCCCTCTTCGTTCTCTCACCGGGGAATTGGGCTCGTACACATAGATAGATTTTATGTTTATCACTATTCATGTTCTGGAAGTACTAGAAAACTAGCAAAAAGCATCCAGAAAAACTGACCAAAATCGCTCGGAATTGAACAAAAATCGACCGTTTTCGATTCGTCGAAAAAGCAATGGTCGCTAATGTGAGGCGACCGCATACGGTCAATATTCCCTATTGAAGTTGGTCGGTAATTTTCAATGCACTTTGACCAAATATTTTATAATTGTTCATTTCCGACCGAAATCGGTCGATAATATTAAAATATTTAAAATCAAATATTCCCACTGAAGTTGGTTGGTATTAGTAAAATATTTAAAATTTAAAATTAAAAATTTTGACAGAAGTCGGTCGCTAAATTTAAATTTCTGGAAAATTCAATCGAACATTTCCAACCGACTTCGGTCAGTAGGCGGTCGGGTTTCTATGTAAGTTTTTGGCAGAATACAGCTGTTTTACAACTGCACCACATGCCAACAACCAATCACCTATAATTGCAGCATTACATTGCTCTCATTCAACCAATAACAACAACAATAACACCAATAATAACAACTATCAAAACTATATTAACAATATTTATAGAGTTTCAAAATACCCAACAACAAAACATTTCACAAGTTAAAAGTTGAAACGTCATTCGATGAGTGTTTTGTACTACATCATCTCCATCTCCATCTCCACTACTAGAAGCTTCATCGTCGACATGGTTCGAAGGATTACGATGAGAAGGATTAGCATCTAGGGAAGACTCATGAGACCGGGGAATCGGGAAAGCACCACTAGCAAGAAGATTGTCTAACTGACCTTGATTGACATTAAATTATTGGTCCCTCTTTTTTAGCTGGACTTGAAGGTATCAAATTTTTTATCTCTCTTTTCTTCTCTAGCCTTTTTCTCTTCAAGCTCTGCTGCCAGCTTTGCAATCTTCTTCTCCATAGCCGAGAGAGTCATCCTATCAATTGCCTCGCCCTGGGCGGAAGTCCCTATACCTTGCAATCCAGCCCTGTAGCGCCGAAATGATATCTCTGGAAAGCCGTATGCTATCCTCTTTTTAGGACCACCGACAAAATCCAACCATATCTCCTGTGCTTCTTCATCTAAAAGTGGTAGTCGCTCGCTGAAATGAAGTGTGTAACGTTAGATGAAAATATTGTTAATATAATACTTAAATAGATAAGAATTGTATTAAAACCTTAAATTGGTAGAACATTTGCTCCACGAGCTCCGGTGGAAATTAACTCCAAGTCGCATAGGGTGCATCACCCTCATAATACAACATGCAACCATCTTTACTATAATCGATTCTCATAGACGAGAGTCCTAACTTAGAAACCAATCTTTTAGCCTTATAGAAATATTCAGGTATGTTGAAAGTTGGGTCAACTATTTCACTCATAAGGCCAATGAAAGAATCCATTCCCGCTTGAGAAATATTAGTATATGATTTGATACTTAATAATCTAACAGCAACAGATAACTGAGAGTGCATACTCCCTTCACATAGTGGCCGACTAGCAGCCTCTAACTATTCATAAAAATATTTTGCCTCTTCATTAGGAACTTGTTCAACACTTTCATGGGGTTCAAACTCAAAGTGCATCCCAAAAACATCTGCAACCATTTCATGGTATCTAGGATGTTTAACGTTATTCCCCACTTACCTACTACTTTCACCAACAATTATGTTATGAAATACACCATCACTACCATCAACCTCTCCTTGACTAGTCCACACAAAATAATTATCCATAAATCCTTTTTTATAAAGATGAGTCCTAACATCCTCCGATCCAAAAATAATACAAACACTTGCACTTCACACAAGTACACCTAATCATCCCTCCCGATTTGAAATGGTTCAAATGACATTGTATACCTAATAAATTTATTAACATCTTCTATAAATTCCTCCCTAAAAAACCGACGAGTAGGATTTTCTATTATACATCCAACTACGATATTTCATCTACACAAAGAACAAATAAATTGCATGTTATATTAATTAAGTATTCAAATTAATTTATAGTTTAAGTTACATAATAAACTTTAGTTACAAAGTAGTTAATTTAAATAATTTGAGTGCATATTAATTTTAAAGTTCTCATATATCCCTAAATAAGTTCTTTTCAAATTAAATTAGACCATTAACTTGCAATATAATTGAAAGAATTGCAAGATAGCAAACACTAGCATTAATCGTAATTAGACTAACTCATAAAGATTATAATTTATTAATACATTCAATTAGATTAACTCATTTAATTATAATTTGTCAACACATGCAATTAGACTAACACAATTAGTTAAGCCTAATTTTCTAAAAGCAATAAACACTAATAGAACAATAAGTTAAACCCTAGAATAATAAATTATTTCTAAAATCAATAAATAAAAATAGAATAATAAATTAAACCCCAAATTAATAAATAATTTCTAAAAGCAATAAACCAAAATAGAACAATAAATTAAACCCTAAATTTCTAAAAGCAATAAACAAAAATAGAACAATAAATTAAACCCTAAATTTTAAGAATTAAAGTAACTTAAAAACATTAGGTGACTAACCTTCAGATGGTGGAAGTAGCGGCGGTTGAGCAGTGGTGAGAAGGGAGGCAGGTGGTTGAAGAACCAGCGGTGTCACGACCCAAAAACCACCTAGTCGTGATGGCACCTAACTCAACCCGTCAGGTAAGCCAATTTAACAATTATCCAATTTAAATGAGATTTATTAAGAAAAGAAATGATAATAAAACTGCTTTTATACAAGAATTCCCAAGGAACGGTAGTACAAACCATGAGCTTCTATGATTAGAATTTACAAAGCTGACATGCAATAAATAAATACAAAATCTGTTCGAAATGTACATAAACATATTTTTATAAATCTAAAGCCATCATGAACAATAGGCAGATACCACCGGAACACAGGTACGTCTTCAAATCCAACTCTCGTCGATCACAGTAACATCAACATCCAACATCTGCACGCAAGGTGCAGAAGTGTAGTATGAGTACAATCGACCCCATGTATTCAATTAATAACAAACCTAACCTTAGGTTGAAAGAAGTGACGAGCTGGGACAAGGGTCAGGGTCCAACTCTAATAACCAGCAACAGTTCATAGCAATATGATAAAGATGGTACAAGAAAATAATTCAGCTGGTTCACAGTTACGGAAAATAGGCATGCTTTTCAAGTATATAAGTGAAAACACAATCTTTTACCGAAATCACCAAATATGAGTACGTTTGTAAAACTGTAATTTTTCCCAAAACTTTCAACAGGTAAATGTTTCGTTTTCAAATGGCATGAGGAAAATACATCTCTATACCTACATGTCAATATGTATGATAAGTCATGAATGACGTGATACCGTACAACATGAGAAAAATGCATCTCTATGCATGTATGTCAAGTGTGCATGTCAAATGCGATGCAATTCAGTGATAAAACCATATGCATACTCTCAAAGTATCAATTCACTCAGTCCTCACAGTCACTTAGTCCTCACAGTCACTCAGTCCTCACAGTCACTCAATCTTCTCAATCACTCGGCACTCGCGCTCAGTAGGTACCTGTGCTCATTAGGGGTGTGTACAGACTTCGGAGAGGCTCCTTCAACCCAAGCACTATAACAAGTCAATCATGGCATAAATCAATAAAATATGTTGCGGCATGAAGCCCGATCCCATCAAAAATCGATAATTCCTGTTGCGGCGTGCAGCCCGATCCCATCAATATCCTCACCATCAGACTCTCGGCCTCACTTAGTCATCAATCTCCCCAGTCTCTCGGGCTCACAATTTCTTGAAAATCAGCCCAAAATGATTATGTGATGTATCAATAAATAATAACAGAGACTGAGATATGATAGAATGTGTGTGACCGAGTATGTAATTGCAATGTAAGCAAATAACTCAACAGCAGAAATGACCTCACTGGGTCCCTACAGTATAAACATATAGCCTAGACATGGTTTCTAACATGGATCACAGCTCAATTACTCTAGCACGTATAGATTTCATAGATAGAAATAAGATTAGGTAACTAAACAGTACTGCAGAAATAACCGAGTCACAATTCACACGGTGCACGCCCACATGCCCGTCACCTAGCATGTGTGTCACCTCCACACCAAATACATGTCACTTATATTCAAAGGTTCACACCCTCAGCACCAAGTTTAGAAGTGTTACTTACCTCGAACAAGACAAACGATGCTCCAGAAATGCCATCACGCGTGTACCGACCTCTGAAAGGCTCGAAACTAGCCAAAAGCAACTCAAATACATCAATTAATTCCAAGGAAAACAAACTCAATCGGTAAAGGTCGAATCTTTAATCAAAAGCCCAAAAGTCCAACCCAGGCCCACATCTTGGAACTCGACGAAACTTACAGAATCTAACAACCCATTCAATTACGAGTCCAACCATACTAGTTTTACTCAAATCCGACTCCGGATCGACATTCAAAACTCAAAAACTCACTTTATGAAGCTTTAGGCTAAAATCCCCAGTTTTCTCTTTAAAACTCATAATCTAATTACCAAAAATGAATATAAAATCATGGAATATAATCAAAACCGAGTGTAGAATACTTACCCCAATTCCTGTGGTAAATATTGCTTCAGAAAGTGCCTCAATTCGAGGTCTATAACTCCAAATATGAATAAAATGACCAAACCCTCGATAATATAGTTTCTGCCCAGCACTGTTCGCAAATGCGAACCAATAGTCGCACCTGCAACCTCCGCTTCTGCGGTAAATGCCTCGTACCTGCGAGAATTCACTGAAGATCAGCCCATCGCACCTGCACAATTTCTTCGCTTCTGCGCACACACAGGTGCGACAACCACGTACGCTTTTGCGCCACACGCCGCTTCTCCGGCTAAAATCTCGCATCTGCGCGCACGCAGGTGCACTACAAAACTCTGCTTGTGCGGTCTTCCTCACCCAGCTCACACCTCGCTTCTGCGACCAATTGTCCACATCTACGTCCATTCTTCTGTAGATGCGAAAGCACCAGAACTAGCATACCTTCAGCAATGCAACATGAAAATGATCTGAACCTCGTCCGAAACTCACTTGGGCCACTGGGGATCCCGTTCAAATATGCCAACAAGTCCCACGTAACACGGACCTTCTCGAGGCCTCAAATCACACATAACAATATCGAAACGACGAATCGCACCTCAAATCGACTTAAATGAACTTTGAACTTCCAACTTCCTAAACGTGCGCCGAAACATATCTAATCAACTCGGAATGGACTCAAATTTTGCACAAAAATCCCAAATGACATAAAGAAGCTATTATGATTCCCGGAACCACAATCCAAATCCGATATCATCAAAGTCAACTCCTGGTCAAACTTATGAACTTTTCAAACCTTCAAATTTCCCACTTTCGCCAATTAGTGTCGAATCCTTCTAGAAATATCCAAATGCAAATCTGGGCATCCGCCCGAGTCCAAAATCATCATCCGGACCCAACGGAACAATCAAAACTCCGTTCCGAGATTAAATTCACAAATGTCAAACTTGGTCAACTCTTCCAACTTAAAGCTTCAACAATGAAATTCATTCTTCCAAATCGATTCTGAATAACCTTAAAACCAAAACCGACGATTTACATAGCTGTAATACATCATACGGAGCTACTCATGCCCTCAAACTACTGAGCGAAGGGATATTGCTCGAAATGACCGGTCAGATCATTACATCCTCCCCCTCCCCCCTTAAACATATGTTCGTCATCGAACGTGCCGAGAGTCATTGCAGAGCCATCAAATCGCCGTGTAACCTTACCACACACATACCCAGGGGTGATCCTATGTCACCCTAATACATATACTCTTGACGACACAACCTATCTGAATATCCTTAGTTCAACTTTAGCCCATAAACCTTAGAATCCAATTCCCAATATCCTGAATTTCCTATAAGACCCGAATCTCGCATCTACACCCTGTATAAGCCTGAACAAGCTGCATCAAGCCATAACTATAACCCAAGACACAATCACATGATATACCACATAACTCCAATACTCATAGCAATAACTCCCTATCACAGTAGCTGCTCAGAACAACCCAATACCTGTAATAAACCTCATATAGAAACTCGTAGAAACTCGTAACCACTTATCAGATCAACAAGTCATGGAGATCTCTCTCCTTCGACAGGAACTATAGCCAATTTCTAAGCCGGTCAACGACATTATCCTTCCTAATATACCACAAACAAATGCCCGATGACCTCATCTCATCACACAAACACTCTAGTGACATGCCACATCAATACAACCTAAAACCACAACCCACACAATCTGTGCACCAATAAGAAACAACCCATATATACTCAATCATGGAAAATGATCAAACGAGAGAACCATTCCGCAAATTCAGCAAGTACCACCACCACCGCAATGCTACAAACCCATCATGCATAGTAGAACCAAGACACAGGAAACTAACACAAGGATCATATCCCGACATATCCCAGCTGCAATGCATGACCCCATCCACATATGGGTCCATATGAAATACCTCTGGCCACCATGCCCAAAATTAAAAACCACATGCAATTCGGCATCAAGTACCCAAGATGCATGACGATAACCATGGAGAAACAAATAACACAATACCATAGTCTGGAAATAACATAACCAATGCGCAATTACTCATTCCACACCCTTATACCCATCTCAATCAAATTTCACTATAAGGCCCAAATAGAACTGCACCATGTGTGCTTATACCCAACAAATCAAAACCCCTTGTGGCATAGAACGGTAACTCATCGAACATATCAGAACACGAATAAGCTCAACTCTAACTGAATGACACATCCCCCAACAATAGCAGTGCGGAGTCGACTAATCCGACCCGGTGTAGCATACACATCCTCAGTGGGCCTACCAATGGGCTCCAAATCAACTATGGTCATCCACAAATAGATAAATAATCCTCTGAAAGTCCACAATGACTGAATCATAACGCATACTATCATCTGGCTAGCTTCGGCCACAACTTTACATTCCACAACCACGAAACAATCTGTTTATGAGAATTCTTGATCTCCAAGTCAATAGAACACATGAATCACCATATCCAATCCCAACTTTATGCCCCGATTGTCTAACACCTCTCTTATACACGATCATCCCACGAGGAATACTTCCATAATTCTTCTGTGCAACATAGCAAAATCTGAATATCAGCAGTCAATCAACCAGGCGAGTACCGCAATACCAATGAAGTATCCGTAAATCAACACTCAGTGCGCCTTCTGAAATGCGCACCCTTCTCATGGATTACCAAGCAGCTATAACATTCATCCATATATCTGAAACTAACCATGCTGTCCAAAATTCATGACCTTCCCTCCAAATATGAACGGTGACCTTGCACATGAAAAACTCAATCCTACACAACACACCGCATCTATCAGGCCATCATATGAAACGTATGAGAATCTCATAATCAACTCTAAGTCACAAGTAGAATACATACCCGATCAGTCAAAAACCTTCCATTTGATCTCATCTAGGAGAAAAATCACAATACGCAACATGTTCTTCACACTAGTAGGAAATATCTATCCCAAGCCATGATAGAAACCATCAAGAACTCTTTGAAACCCATTTGCCCATAACCAAACCATCAGAACTATGTCTCTCTAACTCAGTCAAGACACGGAGGTTGACAAACCCAAGAGTATTGATACCAAAACACCTGTAGAGCCTCACCACATCATAAGTACCCAAAGAACTGATCAGATCTTTTACCGTACTGATCCAACCTACTACCAAGCAGTCCCATTCCTCCGAGTTCCTTCCGAATTGCTCTCAAGATAACAATTCTCCTTGTTAGAATACCCTGGTCCTCACCACAAGGGATCCTAGCATACAACCACACCGCCCTAAGGCCCATAAGTTGATGTATTCCTCTTAAGTACCCCCAAACGTATCGCAGCCAAGATACCCACTATGAAGAGACCTTCTATGAATCTGAAGCCGTTTTCCTCCACCTTTCTGATACTGAAATGGAAATCCATCATGATATAGAAATGCCACAAGTCTTGATACCATCCAACTTAAATCTCAGATTTTAGCCATATGCAAATCTGCAAAATTCTCAATTGCGACATAGAAATCTTGAATCTATTAGAACCTTCTTAAGAGTCATCCACTCTGCTCAAATTTCAATAGCACCGACCAGACAGGCCGAACAACATGTTCCTAATTAGAACAACAACACTCAAAGAAGTAATCCACACCTTTAAGCAACCGAGCAATTTCCTACTCCACGCATACTACATCTTTCGAGAATAGGAACTCAATCATTCTATGATTTCCACATACCCATAAGGTGTAACACACCTCGTATCCAGAAATTCCTTTATTCGAGTCATCCTCGATCTCAATCTCTGCAAGTCATAACCGATCCACAAGTATGCTTCATACCAAAACCAATACGACACGTAACCATGCAATCAAATCATCGATAGCAGGCTCCCCCACTTAGCTCAATTCCATAGAATAGAACATCTGATAACTCACCATATCCATACTATGTTACTGCCATAATACCACAAGGAGATTAAACTAAATCCTTCATAAGCTCACATAACACAAACCATATTGTACCTCAAATCATCTACTAAGCTCGCATATATCCACATGACGATCAGGTCAACTTTCTCAACCAAATTCAAATTCAAATCTCAACACATATACCCCGCTAGTAAAAAGGAAACTCTTCGCACAACATTATAAGGATCACACCTCCGTAGATTACTCTGCAGGAGATAACCCACCTGCTTTGCCTCAAATTGGCATCTTGATATACCCTTTCGCAGCCACAATTACTATGATATCACTTAAGTCTGAACTCACTACAAGACATGAGCATCTACTTCGTTCCAAAATTAATCAACGTGAAAAATCTTTCAATACACTCATAACTCGAGACTATACGTCACATCCAGACAACAATCTAGCACCGAATAGTCATTTTTACATCTCAAGCAAACTATTTTTTTCACATTCAAACCATCTGAACACATCCCGCGGTCATATCATACTCATCATATAGCTATCCAACCACTCATCGAGTCACAAATTTTACTCATAGGGACGTTACCAGACATATAAGTCCAAACGTATGTGCCCACACAACCAAAATCCCTGTGCTCAAGCTGCAGTCAAAACCTAGCCTCATGTCCTCCAGACTGGCCCATCATCAGCGCACCAAAATAACACCTCACACCTCATCCATGGAATCACAAGCCAGCGATGCACATCTGACACCGAGCACTCGCATGCGCATACGAATGCGTGGAGGGAATTCAAAGATTTATGTTTCAAGCTGAATCAATGTCGCACGATAAAGAAAGAAAAATGTGAAGTTTATCATAAATGCCCTGTAACCTATCGAAGATAGGTATGGACGTCATCATATCTATCCGCAAGACTCTACTAGACACTCGCTCATGACTTATAGAACCTATGAACCTAGAGCTCTGATACCAACTTGTCACGACCAAAACACCACCTAATCATAATGGCACCTAACCCAACCTATCAGGTAAACCAAATTAACAACTATCTAATTTAAATGAGATTTACTAAGAAAAGAAATGATAATAAAATTGCTTTTATACATAAATTCCCAAGGATTGGTAGAACAAATTATGAGCTTCTAAGATTAGAACTTACAAAGCTGGCATGAAATAAATAAATACATCATCTATTCGAGTTGTACATAAAAAGATTTTTATAAATCTAAGGCTACCATGAACAAGAGACAGTTACCACTGGAATGCAGGTACGTCTTCAAATCCATCTCCCGTCGATCACAACAACATCAGCATCCAACATCTGCACGCAAGGTGAAGAAGTGTAGTATGAGTACAACCGACCCCATGTACTCAATTAATAACAAACATAACCTTAAGTTGAAAGTAGTGACGAGCTGGGACAAGGGCCAGGGTCCAACTCCAATAACTAGCAACAACTCATAGCAATATGATAAAGATGGTACAAGAAAATAATTAAGCTGGTTCACAGTTATGGAAAAATAGGCATGCTTTTCAAGTATATCAGTGAAAACACAAATCTTTTACCGATACCAAAATATGAGTACGTTCGTAAAACTGTGATTTTTCCCAAAATTTTCAACAGGTAAATGTTTCGTTTTCAAATGGCATGAGGAAAATACATCTCTATGCCTACATGTCCAATATGTATGAGAAGTCATAAAATGAGATAATACCGTACAACATGAGGAAAATGTATCTCTATGCCTGTATGTCAAGTGTGCACATCGAATGCGATGCAATTCAGTGATAAAACTATATCCATACTCTCAGAGTATCAATTCACTCAGTCCTCCTAGTCAGTCAGTCCTCACAGTCACTTAGTCTTCACAGCCACTCAGTCCTCACAGTCACTCAATCCTCTCAATCACTCGCACTCGGAACTCATACTCATTAGGTATCTACGCTCACTGGGGGTGGGACCCTATCCAAATATGACAACAAGTCTCATAACGTAACACGGACCTACTCGAGGCCTTAAATCACACATAATAACATCTAAACGATGAATCACACCTCAACTTCCAAAACTTGCGCCGAAACATATCAAATCAACTCGGAATAGACTCCAATTTTGCACACATGTCCCAAACGACATAACGAAGCTATTTCAATTCTCGGAACCACAATCCAAATCCGATATCATCAAATTTAACTCCCGGTCAATCTTATAAACTTTCCAAACCTTCAAATTTCCCACTTTCACCACAATTAGTGTCGAATCCTTCTAGAAATATTCAAATGCAAATCCGAGCATCCGCTCGAGTCCAAAATCACCATCCGGACCCAACAGAACCATCAAAACTCCATTACAAGGTCAAATTCACAAAAGTCAAATTGGTCAACTCTTCCAACTTAAAGCTTCAACAATGAAATTCATTATTCCAAATCGATTCCGAATAACCTAAAACCAAAATCGACGATTCACATAAGTCGTAATATATCATACGGATCTACTCATGCCCCCAAACTACCGAATGAAGGGCAGTTACTCAAAATGATCGATCGGGTCGTTACAAGTGGCGATGACGAAGCAGTACGTGGTGAGGCAGTGGTGGAGGAGAAGAAGGCAGTGGCGACGGCGGCGGAAGGTAATGGGGATGATTTTGGGCTTTGTTTTGGGGGGAAATAGAAGTAGGAATAGATTTTGTGCGGGATTTGGGTGAAATCGCCTTAGGGTGGAGGAGGGTGGAGAAGAGAATGAGAGATAGAGAAAATAGAGAAATGGGGAAGAAAGCCCGCTGCTAGGCTCTAATTTGCAGATTTTCGACCGACTTCGGTCGTGAAAGGAGGACGGTACATTTAAGTGAATATTTGATCGTTTGACCATTAACTTACCGACTGAATTCAGTCGGAAATCTGATTTTTAATTTTTTTAAATTTATTTATATATATATATATATATATATATATATACACTTTATTACATCAACGATACACTTTATTATCTATTTACTACGACACGAAGTTTATCATAGCATGTTGGATATAACGACTCTTTCAATTAAACTCGATCAATTATATTTATAATTGTATAGGAAAAAATACGATATGGCACGTGGCCACTTAAAGGAAGGACACATGGAACACAAGATGGAGATGTCCACTGAACATAGCTATTCCGCTTGTCACCAGAAGGAATAATGATCATAAAAGGAGTATTAAATGCTTTGCGCCCGGTAACATTTAATACGCAATATTTTGCAGCATTAAGGGTGATGACCCATTACGAGAAATTTGACATTTATGTCTAACGTTACATCTTCATCAATGGCCCTCATAATTGAAATTAAAGAAGGGCATGATTCTAGGACTTCCTTCCCTAGACATAGATATAAATAGAGAGCTCAATTATCATTGTAAACGACACGAATTTTCTGGCTAACTTATGTTATATTCTATACAGCATTTTAATACAATTTGATTCTCTCGCTTTTGATCTTATCAATGTTGTGCTCGAAAACCTTGTTCCCGGACTCATTAGCTTTGTTATTTTATCTACATTCTAAGGCTAAGTATTTCATATTTCATCAGTTATTTCATTACTTTTTGGATCAAATTAATTCACTTGTCTAGAAATCACGAACAAATTCAACTGTACTATTTTTCGAGTAAACAGTTTGGCGCCCACCGTGGGGCCTAGACATCCGTGTAATTACATTGATCCTTGCCTTTTTTACTAACAAGTTTGATTATTTTTGTCTTAGCAAAAATCACAAAAAAAATGGAAGATAACACTATTAACGGCACACGCAACCTTGAAATTCAAGGGGAGCAACCTCATTTCAAGGATACAATCAGTGACACTCGCAATGAGGAGAACGATGCCACACCGACACATGACGGGTGATACCCTCGATAGGTTCGGGAGAGGACTCCTGATGATGCTGATGAAGATCATATAGCGGGTACAGTGAGGGTCCTGCAAGAGCAACAGGCAATCATTCTAGGCCATCTCACTCGGCAGGATCAGGTTATGACGGAACTAAAACAGGTGCTATCAGGTGCTTCAAATAATGTAAACAGGAGAGATCCAATTCCTCCCGAGGTCCCCGCAAACCAAACAATGCAGAGAGTCGACAAAAACACTCCCAAGGGCGAAGTTGGTTCCGATGGGGCCAGAGGGAATAGATCCGGCCATAACAACGATAACGATCTGTTCAAGGAGGAACTTTTGCATTTCATGAAGGAAGTAAATGTCTGCATGGATAAAATCCCTGGCGTGCCACCAGTATTGAAAGGCCCGAATTCGAAGAAGTTTATTAATTTACCGTACAAGCCGAGTGTGGCCCCGGAACTAATCCTGAAGCGGTTCAAAATGCCCGAAGTTCTAAAGCATGATGGAACTTCAGATCCGCAGGAGCACATTACCACTTGTACAACAGCAGTGAAAGGAAATGATTTGGCTCCTCACGAAATTGAGTCTGTGTTGCTGAAGAAATTTGGTGAGACTCTCACGAGGGGAGCTTTAATGTGGTATTCACTATTGCCCGAGCATTCCATAGATTCCTTTGAGATGCTCGCAAATTCTTTCATCAAGGCTCATATCGGTGCCAGAAAGGTGCAGGCCCGAAAGACCAACATATTCAGGATCGCGCAGGGACAGTTCGAGTTACTACGAGAGTACGTCACAAGGTTCCAGAAGGAAAGGATGTTACTACTGGCAGTCCCGGATGAATGGGCAGCTGAAGCATTCACCAAAGGTTTAAATCCGAGAAGTTCGGACGCTTCCCAAAAGTTGAAGGAAAGTCTGCTCGAGTTCCAAGCGACGACTTGGGTAGATTTCCACAACCGGTACGAGTCGAAAATAAGGATCGAAGACGATCAGGTTGACTACCCATCGTCGACCAATGGACGGGAGAAGAACCGAGAAAAAATGAAAGATGATATTAACACAGATAGACGGATTTCGAGGGGCCTAAGGCCTATGAAATCTGATCCCAGCTAGAGGGATCCTAATTTATGGTGTGAATACCATGGCACTAACGACCACAGGACTGGGGGACTGCCGACACCTCGGGGAAGAAGTAGCAACGTTGTTAATGAATGGTCACCTTAGAGAATTCTTGAGCGATCGAGCTAAAAACAACTATGGTCGGAACAGGGGAAATGTGGAAACCTCGAAAGCAGGAGAAGAACCTCCATGTCAAATGATCAACATGATCTTCGGAGGGAATGAAATTAACGGGGTCACCTTTTCGGCAGCAAAGAAGACAAAAGTGTCGATAACTCATAGTAAGAGGCTCCAGGAAGGCGAAATCACATTCACGGATGAAGATGCAGATGGATTACTACAGCCGCACAATGACGCATTGGTAATTTCTTTAAATGTGTTAGATTTTAACATTAAACGTGTTTTAGTAGATCTAGGAAGTTCAGCTAACATCATATAATGGAGAGTACTGGAGCAAGCTAAACTAACCGGAAGTATTATCCCGACAACGAAACTCCTCGCCCGATTCAACCTCGCAAGCCTAATAACACGGGGAGAAATTTTGCTGCTCACGAACTCTGAGGGAGTAACAAAGACAACACTCTTCGAAGTAGTAGATAGAGACGTGGGGTATAACATCATCTTGGGAAGACCGTGGTTGCACGAGATGAAAGTCGTGCCTCAACATATCACCACTTGTTAACATTTATGACACCCAAGGGGATCAAACAGATAAGGGGTGATCAACCGGCAGCAATGGAGATGAATGCAATTTCAGTTTCCAATAGCAAAGGAAAGGAACGTGTGGCATAGCAATTACCGGAATCGGCACCTGCCCCCGAACTAGAGGAAGAAAACTTGGGGATAGAAGAATCGGAATAATATCAGGTACTAAGGTATTTTCAAGTACCAGAAGAGACGGACGCGACGAAGTCCACGACAGAAGTACTGGAGCAGGTTGCGTTGTTCGAAGAATTCCTAGAAAGGAAGTTCAATTTGGGAATAGGACTGCACCCGGAACTCAGGTCTGCTTTTATTGAATTCCTTAAAACTAACGCCGACTATTTTGCATGGTCGCACAAGGATATGATAGGAATCCCAACATAGATAGCCGTACACAAGTTAATCTTGGATCCCAACATACCTTCCGTAAGGCAAAAGAAGCGCCTTATTGCTAAAGCAAGGAATAAATTCGTCAAAGAAGAGGTAACTCGTTTACTTAAGATTAGTTCAATCTGAGAGGTAAGATATCTGGACTGGCTAGACAATGTTGTAGTAGTATCTAAGAAAAATAATAAATTTTGCATGTGCGTAGATTATAAAGACCTTTATAAGGCATGACCGAAAGACTCATTCCCATTATCGAATATCGATCAGATGATTGATGCTATGGTCGGGCACGAGTTAATGAGTTTTCTCGATGCTTATTATGGGTACAATCAAATCAATATGAACCCAGAAGATCAGAAAAAGACTTCGTTTATAACGAATTTTGGTATATATTATTACAATGTGATGCCTTTCAGGCTAAAAAATGCCGGAGCCACTTATCAACGGCTCGTGAGCAAGATGTTTGAAAAAGAAATAGTAAAGACTATGGAAGTATATATAGACGACATGCTCATTAAGTCTTTGAATGCATGTGACCACTTGAAGCATTTTCAAGAAACTTTCTACATCTTGAGGGAGCACAATATGAAACTTAACCCTGAGAAGTGTGTGTTCGGGGTCAGTTCGGGTAAGTTTCTAGGATTCTTGGTCTCACAAAGGGGAATTGAGGTAAATCCCAACAAAATCAAGGCCATAGAGGACATCTCGAATCAATTATCTAATATAAAAGAAGTCCAGAGGCTCATAAGGAGATTGGTAGCTTTGAGCAAGTTCATTTCCCGTTCATCAGAAAAATGTCATTGCTTCTTCTCACTACTCAAAAAGAAAAATAATTCCGAATGGACACCGGAGTGTCAACAAGACTTGAAGGAACTGAAAAAATATTTGTCAAGCCCTCTGTTGCTCTCAAAACCAAAAAAAGGAGAAACGTTGCTAGTCTACCTCGTGGGTTCAGAAGTTGCGGTAAATACAGTTTTAGTCTAGGAGAACGAAGGTACGCAATCCCTCATTTATTACGTTAGTAAAATTTTAACGGGAGCAGAAACTCGCTACCCAGATCTGGAAATGTTGGCCTTAGCTCTCATAGTTGCCGCTCGGAAGTTGAGGCCCTACTTCCAATGCCACTCGTTAGCTGTGGTGACTACTTTCCCTCTGAGGAATATCCTTTATAAACCCGAGCTCCCGGGTAGATTGGCCAAATGGGCCATCGAAATAAGTAAGTTCGATATAGAATAAGGTTAGTTCACAACTCTGAAAGCCGAAGATGAATCGAGGAAGGCAGCTATAGAGCAGCAGATAAGGAAGAGATTTAGGCAACTAAATTGACCTACCGGACTCTAAAGAAAGGGTACCACTTATTTGGAAACTAGAAACTTTTCGGTTTCCAAGCGAAACTCGATGCTACTTTAACACAAGGGCTGGTGTCCATCATTGAAAGTGGCATCTCTATTTGTGGACATTGGAGAAAGTGCTCTGCTAGTGAAATCGGTCCATTGACACCTATAATTATTTCAACCAAGGCTGAGCACTCTTCTCGAATACTTGGATGCACTCTCGCTTTAAGTAGCTGAAACCTCTATGTGGAAAAGTTTCTAATTGCGAAATGAATGGCATTCTAGAATCTCTCAAATGATTAGTGGGTTTAATTATGAGTAAGGAGTATTTTACCTATTATTTCGATCCCTGGAGTAAGATTCGTGTCATGAAAATCATAAGAGGAATGAGTTTCCTAGAATGCACTTAGGGCAAAGACATCAAGGTCTCTTTTACTTTCGCCATACTTTTTATAAACCAAGGACTCCAATTAAGTCACAAGTCTTGGCTGACTCCGTGGCCGACTTCAGTCCGGGCTATTGCCTCTGGCAGCTAAGGAGGCAATAATAGTGTCAGAATCGACATCGGGAGTTTGGACCTCGTTTATGAACGGAGCTTCAAATGTAAAAGGGTCTGGGCTTAGAATAGTCTTAATCACTCCTTAAGGGGAAACCTTAAGGCAAGCCATCAGAACAATTCTTTTAACTAACAACGAAGCAGAGTACGAAGCTTTGATTGCAGGGCTCGTTTGGCTCAAGGACTTGACTCTGAAAACATCAAAACCAAATGTGATTTGCAGTTGGTGGTAAATCAGGTCTACAGAATTTTTGACACCAAAGAGGAACGTATGCAATAATACGTGGTAAAGTATTAGGCTCTATTGGCGCGATTTTGGGAGTGGTCAATAACTCATATCCCGGGGGAAGCTAACGCAGAGGCATATACATTAGCAAATTTGGGTTCAGCAACAGAAATACAAGGATCGGAATTAAGGACGGTAGTACAACTGATGAACTCAGCATCAGACATATATGGTTATTATGAGGTGAATTCAACTAGTTTGGTCTGCGACTGGAGAAACGAAATAATCGATTATATCGACCATGGAAAGTCGCCCGAAGACCCTAAAGCATCAAGAGCGGTGCACACCACAGCTGCACATTATAGCTTCAAGAAAGGCCAATTGTACAGAAAATCCTTTCAAGGCCCGTTAGCCCGGTGTCAGGAGCATCAGAAGCTAACTATATCATGAGAGAAGTCCACGAAGGGATATGCGGCAACCACTCAGGTGCAGATTCTTTGGTGCTGAAATTAGTTGGGGTGGGGTATTATTGGCCCCGTATGGAACAAGATGCTAAAGACTTCATACGAAAATGTGATAAGTGCAAACACTACGCACCACTAGTACATCAACCGGCAGAACCCTTACATTCGGTTCTGTACCCCTGGTTATTAATGAAATAGGGATGGATATCGTCAGACCATTGCCACCGGCTCCTAAAATGGTAAGGTTTCTTTTAATTTTGACGGACTATTTTTCTAAATGGGTGGAAGAAGGTCCTTATTAGAAGATCGGAGAACGCGAAGTGGTCTACTTCCTGTGGAAAAATATAATTTCCAGGTTTGGAATACCAAAAAAGATTGCATGCGACAATGGGCCGCAGTTTATCGGCGCAAATGTTACAAAGTTCCTTGAAGACTTGAAGATAAAGAGTATTACCTCTTCACCTTATCATCCGAGCGCAAATGGTCAAGCAGAGTCAACAAACAAAGTGATTATTCAAAACCTCAAGAAAAGGTTGGAAGCAGCAAAAGGCAAATGGCCCAAAGAATTACCTGGGGTTCTATGGGCCTACCGAAGTCCAAGTCAAGCATGGGAGAGACCCTTTTTTCCCTTGTATATGGTACAGAAGCTTTGATACCAGTGAAAGTGGGGGAACCAACCTTAAGGTATTTAGTGGCAAATGAAGGATCGAACAACGAAGCAATTCTAATCAACTTAGAGTTGCTCGAGGAACAGGGGACTTGACACATGTCAGAATGGCGGCCCAAAAGCAGAGAATGGAGCGTTATTATAATCAAAGAGCCAACCTCCGATATTTCAAAATAGGAGACTTTGTCTTGAGGAAGGTAACTCAAAACCCGGGAACTCAACTCGGGCAAGTTAGGCCCAATATGGGAAGGCCCTTACCGGGTTTCAGCTATCACTGGGAAAGAATCATACGAGTTGGAGAACCAAAATTGAGACAAGTTGCCAAGCAACTAGAACGTGGCAAACCTCAAAAGATATTACTACTGACGAACAACACTCAAATGGAATGTATGTGCTGTACTTTTTTTCCTTTCGTTCAGTTTTTGTCCCAATTGGGTTTTTCTGGCAAGGTTTTTAATGAGGCATCAATGTAAAGCATACTACGAAGACAACAGTGGTAAGACCTTTGATAACAAGGCAAATAAAAAAGTTTCCACTAGGGACGATTAGATAATCTTTGCTTCCATAGCAAATTCCCACCGGGAAGTTAAGTTTGCTACCGAACAGGGGTTATTTGCCTTAGTAGTATAATAGATGCATCTACGGTTCGTGTCGCTCGACCCTCGGCAATGTACATATTGTTATGGGATCAGGCCATTCGCCTCCACAGTATCATATTTCTTATGGGATCAGGCCGTTCGACCTTGGCATAATCATGCGTTATATCACTAGCAGTCCGAATATTCGTGAGATTTTCCTTCCACTGATGCCTTGCATTTTATGTGGTGTTTCTTATTCATTTGATATTGGCACTTGATATTTTCTGAGTTGTTGAGATAGAATACGAGATTGAGAAGTTTATATCGTTAAAAGAAATTTTGAAAGATTATGATGGTTACCGTTTCATCCTACTATTATTGTTGTGCTTCATATCTATTTAGGATTTAGCATACTACTTTATTGGACCTTTAGTAAGTATTGGTATCGACCCCTCGTCACTACTTCTCTGCGATTAGGCTAGATACTTACTGGGTACGTGTTGATTTACGTACTCATGCAATACTTGATGCACTTATTGTGCAGGGGTGTGTGTGTGTGTGTGTGTGTGTCTATATATATATATATAAATGCCTGGTGGTCTTTTGGGCGCAAGGGCGCGGCTGTTGCGGGGACTTTACGGTGAGCTGCATTCCATGTTAGGATCCGTAGCATACAAAGTCTCCATAAGAGTTATTTATATTCTCATGTCTAACTTGTATTCCAGACAGATGTTGTATTATTATTTTACTCCTTAGTATATTCTCATGCACTTATGACACCGGGTTTTGGGGGTTCCTACTGGATGTTCATTATTGTAGTTCATGTAATTATTATCATTTAACCTTGTAATTTATATTTTATATGGAAGTTGGAAATAAAAATCACGGGTTTTTCAGAGAGTACCAGACCTTACTCTACTTATTTAATGAGATTCATGATTTCAAAAATAATAAAATGAGTAACTAAGTGAATTAACCACCATTGGCTTTCCTGACGGCGGCGTTAGGTGCCATCACGACCTATAGTGGATTTTGGGTCGTGACAATTCCGACAAATTTTGGTCGGTATGCTCTGGATGGATTTTGATAGTTTTCTAGTAGTGTGGTTCCACTAGTTGCTTGCTATTTAGCTCGCTATCCTCTTACATCTTTTGCCTTTATCAAATGCAGTTGAACTTAACGATCTTTGATTTGTTTCTTCTCATACCAGGAGTACTTATATGGTGTGTCAAATAATTTCTCACCACATTATAATGTAGTAAACTCCGGTGTCATGACCCCAGTTTTCCTCCGTAGAATGTCGTGACAACACCTAGTCTCTAAGACTAGGTAAGCCTAAACAACATGCGAAAGTGACTGAAACAATAATTTAAAAATCTCAAAACTCAACAACATATATAAAGAAAAAACCTCCACAACTCCGTGTATATACAATAGCCCAAAACCCGGCGTAATACAAGTCAAAAGCTCTATGACAATACCAAAGTCATCCCTATACAACTGTATCCGGTATAGAAGGAAAATTATAGAAATGGATAGAAGGGGACTCTAAGGCTTGCGAACGCGGGCAGCTGTACCTTGAAGTCTCCAAATGCAAACTCAGCTCACCAGTACCAGGACTGATAGGAAGTACCTGGATCTGCACAAAAAGATGTGCAGAAGCGTAGCATGAGTATACCACAACGATACCCAGTAAGTTCCAAGCCTAACCTCGGTAGAGTAGTGACGAGGTCAGGTCAAGGCCCTACTAGAAATAATAAGAAATGTGACGAAATATTTAACAATATAATAATAAAGACAATGGAGATGAAACAAGTAAGGAGTATACTAAAAGCTAACTACACAGAATCAAGGCAGATAATACATCACGGAAGGAAACAAGGATTGACATGTTAAGGAAACAAACAACCAAAGGCAGGTACAGCAAATAGAGAAATAGCAACAAGGGTCACTACCAAGGTACCGCCCCGTAGTCCCAAATCACAAGAATAACTCACAATCTTTCCTTATATCACCGTGGGAGCTTTTAAATTTAGTTTTGAAAATTATTTTCCCGAAATAGCATCCCGCGTTTTAGCCCACCTTATCACACCGCATGACTTCTAGTAGTTCCCCTACTTGCCACGCGTATCAAGCCCACATTATCTCACTGCATGTGTTTCAACCCCAAAATCTCATACCACAGCATGCGTATCAATATCACAATGTATCACCAATCGCACCTCAAGTTTCTAATATCACAACTTGCCAGAGAAACCAAACAATAACATAATTTCACAATAAGGAGCCCACGGCTCAACCACAATGTACAGAAAAGTCTCAACAATAACAACCGGAAGTGAATAACTCAATAGAATGATATTTCACAACTTAACACTTTGCCTCAATAGGAATTATGGACTTTGTAACTCAATACCAATTTCAACAACCAGATATCTCCAAGAATGACAACTTCAAATAAAGAGTTCAACAATTAAATAATGAATATGGAATAAAGGAAATAGCAGGTAAGAAATAAGACAAATAGAACATGCGAAATTATACTAATGATGATGGGGATAACATGTTAAGATAACTAAATTAAGGAAAGAAAGGAATCTACATAGTTAAAACCAATAATTTCCATATTTATCATGTGTACATACTCGTTACCTTGCGTACACGACTTTCACACATCACAGTTATCACAACAACGCCAATCCTAAGAGGTAATTCCTCTACACAAGGTTAGGCAAGTCACTTACCTCAGATCACGCTAAATCAATCCACTAATAGGCCTTTCCCTCGATTATCCAAATCCGAATGGTTCGAATCTAGCCAAAATAATTTCATACTATAAATATAACTATAGGAAACTAATTCAAACAATGAAATTACGATCCTTGCAAAGAATTAAAAAGACAACCCAAAAAGTCAATCGGGCCCGCGTCTCGGAACCTGACCAAAATTAAAACATTCAAACACTCATTTGATAAAGAGTTCAACCATAGAAGAATTACTCAAATCCGACCTCAAATCGCCTTTCAATTCCTCAAATTTTAGCCTACGAAGTTTCACACATTTTTCCCAAATTTCCAACTCCAAAACATTAATTTAATGATGAAATTAACAATAGATTCATGTAAATTAACCAAAACCGAGTTAGGATTCCTTACCCCAATGATCTCTATGAAAAACCCTCAAAACATCGCCTCCCACCGAGATCTCTAAGTCCAAAAATAGATTATGAAGATTAATCCTCGAACAAGGCCTTTCTGCCCAGCGATCCTCGCTTCTGCTGGTCTTTTTTTCACTTCTGTGATGCTGCACCTGCGAAAAAACCATTGCAGGTGTGGATTCCACTTCCATCCAGGAGTTCCGCTTATGCAGGCCATGGCGCGCACCTGCGAGCCCGCTTCTGTGGAGAAGGAGACGGCACCTACGGTCCTGCCCAAAGCCCCTCCTCTAATTCTGCTTCTGCGGAGGAAATGGTAGCGCCTGCAGAGGTGCACCTGCGCCCAGGTGTCCACACCTGCGAGCCCAGCCCTGGGTTATCCTTTCGCTTCTGCGCTTCACCTTCCACACCCGCAATTCCGCATACCCTTTGCAAGTGCGATGACACCAGCAGTCCTAGGACTTCAGTAATTAAGCTAAGTCCAAAATTTGTCTGAATTCGATCCGAACCAAACCTGGGGCCCCCGAGACCCCGTACAAATATACCAACAAGTTCCAAAACACATAACAGACCTACTCGAGGCCAAACATCACATCAAACAACATCGATTCTGTGGAGCGCAACCCAAACTCAAGCATATGCAACTATGAACTTCCGAATTCCGAAACCAATGCGGATTCATACCAAAACAACTCTGATTGACTCCACATTTTGCACACAAGTCATAAATGACATTACGAATCTATTCTAACTTCGAGAACCACGATCCGACCCCGATATCAATAAAGGCAACTCTTGGTCAAACTTTCAAAAATCTTCCATTTTCCAACTTTCGCCAATTCATGCCGAAACGACCTACGGACCTCCAAGTCAACATTCGGACATGCTCCTAAGACCAAAATTACCATACGGAGCTATTGAAACCATCAAAACTATATTCCGTAGTCGTCTTCACATAAGTCAAACTATGATCAACTTTTACAACTTAACCCTCCAACTTAGGGACTAAGTTACACTCTAAACACACCCAAAACCAACACCAAACACCCCGACAAGTTACATAACCATAATATAGCATAGAGGAGGCAATAAATAGGGGATCGTGGCTAAAACACTCAAAACAATCGGCTGGGTCGTTACATCCTCCCCATCTTAAAAAAACATTAGTCCTCAAACGAGTATAGAGGCATACCTGAAGTGGTGAAAAGATGAGGATAACAGCGATGCATATCATGCTCGGTCTCCCAAGTCGCCTCCTCGACTAGTTGACCCCCCACTGAACCTTCACTGAAGCAATGTTCTTTGACCTCAACTTTCAAACCTTCCTATCCAAAATAGCCATCGGCTCCTCAACATAAGACAAATCCTTGTCCAACTAGACTAAGCTGAAATCCAACACATGAGATAGATCGTCGTGATACTTCCGGAGCATAGAAACATGGAATACTGGATTAACTGCAGCTAGACTAGGTGGTAGTGCATGCCTGTAGGCCACCTCTCTAATCCTCTCAAGTATCTCAAATGGTCTGATATACCTAGGTCTCAGCTGGCCCTTCTTTCGGAACATCATAACACCCTTCATGGGCGAAACCTGGAGCAAGACTCGCTCCCCAACCATGAATGCAATGTCGCGAACCTTCCGATCCGCATAACTCTTTTGTCTAGATTGGGTTGTACGAAGTCGATCTTGAATCTATTTAACCTTTTCCAAAGCATCCCGAACCAAGTCTGTACCCAGTGGCCTAGCCTCACCCAGCTTAAACCAACCTACCAGAGACTGATAATGTCTACCATACAAAGCCTCATACGGAGTTATCTGAATGCTCGAGTGGTAGTTGTTGTTGTAAGCAAACTCCACTAGTGGCAAGAACAGATCGCAAGAAACCCCATACTCCATCACACATGCACGGAGCATATCCTCCAATTATTAAATAGTACGGTCGGACTGCCCGTCCCTCTAAGGGTGAAATATTGTACTCAACTCAACCCGTGTGCCTAACTCATGCTGTACGGCTCTCCAAATCTGCGATGTAAACTGCGTGCCTTGATCGGAGATGATGGATACCGGCATGCCATGAAACCTAACAATCTCGCGAATATAAACCATAACCATCTGCTCTGAGGAATAAGTTGTCACCACTGGAATGAAATGAGCTTACTTGGTCAATCTATCCACAATCACCCATACTGTATTGAACTTCCTCAGAGTCTATGGAAGCCCAACCACAAAATTCATAGTAACCCCCTCCCATTTTCACTCTGGAATCTCTAGCTTCTGAAGCAATCCATCTGGCCGCTCATGCTCATATTTCACCTGCTGACAATTTAGGCACCGAGATACAAAATCCACTGTGTCCTTCATTCTCCTCCACCAATAGTGCTGCCTCAAGTCCTGATACGTCTTGGCGGCACCCGGATGAATGGATTACCGCGAACTGTGAGCCTCTTGGAGAATAAACTCCCGCAAACCATCTACATTGGGCACACATAGCCTACCTTGCATCCGTAGTACACCGTCCTCCCCAATAGTGACCTCTTTGGCATCGCCATGCTGAACCGTGTCCTTGAGGACAAGCAGATGGGGGGGTCATCGTACTGACACTTCGTGATACGATCATGTAGAGAAGACCGAGCAGCCACATAAGCCAAAACTCAACTCGGCTTTGAAATATCCAATCTAACAAATTGGTTGGCCAAGGCCTGAACATCCAAGGATAATGGTCTCTCCGTTGTTGGTAGATATGTTAAACTTCCCAAGCTCTTCGCCTTTCGATTCAAGGCATCGGCCACAACATTAGCCTTCCCGGGATGATACAAAATAGTGATACCATAGTCCTTAAGCAACTCTAACCACCTTCACTGATGCAAGTTAAGATCCTTCTATTTGAACAGATGTTGCCGACTCCGATGGTCAGTATAGACCTCACAACGGACACCATACAAATAGTGCTGCCAAATCTTCAGAGAATGAATAATAGTTTCTAACTCAAGATCGCGGATAGGATAGTTGTTATTATGTACCTTCAGTTGTCTATATGCATAGGCAATCACCCTACCGTCCTACATCAATACAGCGCCGAGACCAATACGCGACGTATCACATTACACGATATAAAACCCCGAGCTTGTAGGCAACACCAACACTGGGCTATAGTCGAAGCTATCTTGAGCTTTTGAAAGCTCTCCTCACACTCCTCAGTCTACCTGAACGGAGCACCCTTCTAGGTTAATCTGGTCATAGGTACAACAATAGATGAGAAACCCTCTACGAATAGGTAGTAATACACTGCCAAACCAAGGAAACTCCGGATCTCAGTAGCTGAAGATGGTATGGGCTAACTCTGCACTACTTCAATCTTCTTCGGGTCCACCTTAATTCCCTCACTCGACATTACATAACCCAGAAATGCCACTGAATCAAGTAAGAATTCATACTTTGAAATTTTGCATATAATTTCTTTTCTCTCAAGGTCTGGAGCACAGTCCTCAGGTGGTGCTCATGACCCTCCCGGCTCCGGGAGTACACCGAAATGTCGTCAATAAACACAATGACGAATGAGTCAAGAGAGGGCTAAAATAGATTGTTCATCAAGTACATGAATGTTGATGGTCGTTGGTCAGCCCAAATAACATCACAAGGAAATCGTAATGACCATACCGAGTCTTGAAAGCAGTCTTCAGGATATCTGGCACCCGAATCTTTAACTGATGATAGCCTGACCTCTAATCAATCTTTGAGAACACTTCGGAACCTTGTAACTGATCAAATAGGCCATCAATGCGTGGCAATAGATACATGTTCTTCACTGTAACTTTGTTCAACTGCCAATAATAAATACATATGCGCATAGAACCATCCTTCTTCTTTACAAACAAGACGGGAGCACCCCAAGGTGATACACTGGGCCGAATGAAACCATTTTTAAGAAACTCTTTTAAATGTTCCTTTAACCCCTTCAACTCTGGTGGGGCCATACGATATGGTGGAATAGAAATAGGCTGAGTGCTCGGTAATAAATCAATACCAAAATCGATGTCCCTGTCGGGCGGCATGCTCGGAAGATCCGCCAGAAATATATCTGGATAATCCCTCACTATCGGAACTGACTCAACGGCAGGAGTATCAACACTAACATCTCTCATGAAGGCTAGATACGCATTACACCCCTTCTCAACCATCTGATGAGCCTGTAGAAATGACATAACCCTTCTAGGAACGTAATCTAAAGCACCCCTCCACTCCAACCATGGGAAACCCGGCATAGCCAACATCACCGTTTTGGCATGACAATCAAGAATAGCATGATAGGGCAACAACCAGTCCATACCCAAAATAATATCAAAATCTACCATACTGAGCAACAATAGAGCGGGGTCTCAAAACCACTAAGAACAACTAAACACGACCGATACACATGATCAACAACAATAGAATCTCCCATAGGTGTGGACACATAGACAGGAGAACTGAAAGAATCATGGGATACACCCAAATATGGAGCAAAGTAAGATGATACATAGGAATAAGTGGAGCCTGGATCAAATAAGATTGATGCATCTCTATGACAAGCTCGAACAATACATGTGATAATTGAGTCGGATGCAACTGCCTCCATCCTAGCGGGAAGAGCATAGTATCTGACCTGGCCTCTCCCTCTAGGGCAACCTCTACCTTCCCAACCTCCACCTCGAGCTAGCTGTGCAGGTGGAGTGGAAACTGGTGCGGTAACCATGGCCTGAGAAGCCTGAGGACCTTGTGGAATACGTGGTGCCTGAGTAGTCTGTGGAGGTGCAGCCCTCTTGAGTCTGGGACAATCCCTCACCATATGACAAGTGTCACCACAGTCAAAACATGCTCTCGTAGGGCGTGGCTACTGGGGCTGGCTCGAGTCTTGTCGGCTGGACTGACCGCTGAAAACTCCCCGTCCAGGAGGTGCACTAGACAATGGTGGTGCATAATGGGGACCCTGAGGCCTGGGAGTGGATGAAATATCATTGGAAGCTGGAAGTGCTGAATGAACATGGTGGCTCACATAGACCCTACCATGACGGGTTGCAACTGGGTACGGGCACCACTATATGTGCCAGAATCTCGAGGCCTCTTGGCCTCCCTCCCCTCTCTATCCTGGGCCTACATACCCTCCACCCTCCTAGTGGTCTCCACTACCTGCTGATATGGGATGTCCATCTCCAACTCTCGGGCCATGCTNAACTCTCGGAGAATCTGATACCAGGGTTAAGCCCCTTGATAAATCGACAAACTCGCTCTCTGATAGTAGCAACCAAAGTTGTGCATGCCTAGATAAATCACTTAACCGGACTGCATACTCTGATACGGTCATAGCACCCTAGTGGAACTACCCAAACTCTGCACGCCATGCATCCCTAAGACTCTAGGGAACAAACTCTCACAAGAACATATCTGAGAACTGGGCCCAAGTGAGTGAAGCTACCTCGGTCGTCCAACTCATACGCTCGCCACCACTGATAAGCTACTCCCTTAAGTTGGAACGTAGTGAAAGCAACCCCACTAGACTCCACAATATAAATAGTACAGAGGATACGGTGGCACTCCTTAAGAAAACCCTGGACATCCTCTTATGCCAAACCGCTAAAAGTAGGAGGGTGGTACTTTTTGTACCTCTCGAGCCTGAGATGCTCCCCCTCAGAAGTTACTTCTCTAACCTCGGGGTGAACTGGGGCGACCGGCTGCACTGGTATGACCTTTGGGACCTAGTCAACCTAGACCCGCTGCTCTGGGGTACGGGCGGTAGGCATTTGCGCTCCTCCCCCGGCCTGAGATATGGCAGGAGCAAGTGGGATCAACCCTGCCTGAGCTAGAGTGCCAAACATGCCCAAATACTGGGCGACAGTCTCTTGAAGTGTTGGGGCAGTAATAGGCGTATCAGATGTATGTCCTTCAACTAGAGCTACTGGTGGCTCCTCTGTAGTAGCTCGGGCCGGTGCTCTGGCTGCACCACATGCCCGACCTCGGCCTCTACCCCGGCTCCAGCCTCTCGCGGCTCTAGTAGGGGGCGCGTGTGTTTGATCATTTGATCAAGTTGTACGTGTCCTCACCATATATGAAAGAATAGAAAGATAGAAATTTAGAACCCGAAGCCAACAAATTCGAAAGATAAGGAGTCAAAGAAGTGAAGCTTTTCCTAACAGTTCCATAGCCTCCCGAAGATAAGTACAAACGTGTTCATACCGATCCGCGAGACTCTACTAAACATGTTTGTGACTCGTAACACCTATGAACCTAGAGCTCTGATATCAATTTGTCACGACTCCAATTTTCCTCCGTAGAATATTGTGACGGTACCTAGTCTCTAAGACTAGGTAAACCTAAAAAACATGCGGAAGTGACTGAAACAATAATTTAAAAATCTCAAAAATCAACAACATATATAAAAAATAAAAGCCTCCTCAACTCCGTGTATATACAATAGCCCAAAATCCGGCGCAATACAAGTCACAAGTTCTATGAAAATATCAAAGTCATCCCTATACAACTGTATTTAGTAAAGAAGGAAAATTATAGAAATGGATAAAAGGGGACTCCGAGTCCTGCGGGCGCGGGCAGGTATACCTTAAAGTCTCCAAATACGAACTCAACTCACTAGTGCCAGGACTGATAGGAAGTACCTGGATCTGCACAAAAATATATGTAGAAGCGTAGCATGAGTGCACCATAATCCTACCCAGTAAGTGCCAAGCCTAACCTCGGTAGAGCAGTGACGAGGTCAGGTCAAGGCCCTACTGGAAATAATAAGAAACAGGACGAAAGATTTAACAATATAATAATAAAGATAATGGAAATGAAACAAGTGAGGAGTATACCAAAAGCTAACTACACAGCATCAAGATAGAAAATACATCACGGAAGGAAACAAGGATTGACGTATTAAGGAAACAAACAACCAAAGACAAGTACAACAAATAGAGAAATATCAACAAGGGTCACTACCGAGGTACTGCCTCGTAGTCCTAAATCACAAGAATAACTCCCAATCTTTCCTTATATCACTGCGGGAGCCTTTACATTTAGTTTTGAAAATTATTTTCCCGAAATAGCATCACGCATGTTATCCCACCTTATCATACCGCATGACTTCTAGTAGTTCCCCTTATTGCCATGCGTATCAAGCCCACCTTATCTCACTGAATATGTTTCAACCCCAAAACCGTATAACATTGCATGCGTATTAATATCACAATGTATCATAAATCGCACCTCAAGTGCCCAATATCACAACTTGCCAGAGAAACCAAACAATAACGGAATTTCAAAATAAGGAGCTCACGGCTCAACCACAATATACACAAAGTCTCAATAATAACAATCGGAAGTGAATAACTCAATAGAATGATATTTCACAACTTAACACTTTACCTCAATATGAATTATGGCCTTTGTAACTCAATACCAATTTCAACAACCAGATATCTCCAAGCATGATAACTTCAAGTAAAGAATTCAATAATTAAATAATGAATACGGAATAAAAGAAACATGAGCTTCAACTAAACATGTAGAGCAAATGGCATGTAAGAAATAAGACAAATACAACATGTGAAATTATACTAATGATGATTGGTACTACGGAGGAAATGGTCGCGCCTGCGGATGTGCACCTGCGCCTAGGTGTCTGCACATGCAAGCCCAGACCTGGGCTCTCATTTCGCTTCTGCGTTTCACCTTCAGCACCCGCGATTCCACACTTATGATCAAACCCTCCACATGTGCGATGACACCAGCAGACCTGGGACTTCAGCAATGAAGCTAAGTTCAAAGTTGGTCCGAATTCAATTCGAACCACACCCGGGGCCCCCAGGACCCCGTCCGAATATACCAAAAAGTTCCAAAATACCTAAAGGACCTACTCGAGGACAAACATTACATCAAACAACATTGATAATACGAATCGTAACCCAAATTCAAGCCTATGCAACTATGAACTTCCGAATTCCGAAACCAATGTTGATTCATACCAAAACAACTCCGATTGACTCCAAATTTTGCACACAGGTCATAAATCCTATTCCTACTTCCAGAATCGGGATCTGACCCAGATATCAATAAAGTCAAAACTCTGTCAAAGTTTTCAAAATCTTGCATTTTCCAACTTTCGTCAATTCATACAGAAACGACCTACGGACCTCCAAATCAACATCCGAACACGCTCCTAAGACCAAAATCACCATACGGAGCTATTGAAACCATCAAAATTTTATTCTGGAGTCGTCTTCAAACAAATCAAACTGCGATCAACTTCTACAACTTAAACCTCCAACTTAGGGACTATGTGTCACATTTCACTCCGAAACTCACCCGAAACCAAAACCAAACACTCTGGCAAGTTACATAACCACGATATAGCATAGAGGATGCAATAAATAGGGGATCAGGGCTAAAGCACTCAAAACGACCAGTCAGATCGTTACATCCAATGACTTGTCAATCTACTGAATTGGTGGTGGACCACAGGCTCCACGGTTAGCTTTACCAATTGGTGCAGAACCTGCTGCAAATCCTACAAGATTGGTTCTTGTTAACATCAGCCCCGACTTGCTCCATTTAGTTCTAGCGGTCTCATAGGCCAAAGAACGAGATCAAATCATCTCTCTAGGTAATGCTGACTTCCTTTCTCTATCCATATTTCCTTTAGGCAAGAGTTTATAGTTCTATTCATTAGAATCAAGTGGCTTTGTTATTATGGTTGCTATCAGATTCAGTGATTGCTTTGCTTGCACTGCAACACGTAATTGCAATGTGAGAGACTTTTATGTAAAGTTCAGTGGTGATTAACATGATGTCTTGGAAGAGTGATGGTTCATACAGAGACTATTTAATGGATAGTTTCTCAGCTAAGATTGAATTAATAAAAAGATGTTACATGTAAAATGTGGATTTCTTTTCTGCTGTTAACTTAAATACAGAGTTGGAAGAATTCGTGTGGATAGTGGAATGTGGCATTTCTACTTTTTGCTTCTGGCTCCTCTAGTATTGTCTTGTATGAATTAAATGGCTAATTTTTATTGTCTCGTTTGTTGCATAGGTAAGTAGGTTCTTGGTGAGTTCATGTAAATGTCCTAACAACATTGATACCAACTGTTGTTATTTCCTTCACAACTCTTTGCCTTAAGAATTTTTTAAATTTCCTAATTAACGACTCCTTACCTTATTATTTCTCTTTTCGTGCCAGTATTGCTGCGGTTTCATCAACATTATGGACATCGACATGACAAGGTTTGAAACTATCTTATAGCCTGTTTGGTCAAACTTCTAAAATCTGTTTATTTTTATAAGTGCTTTTCAAAAAAGTATTTTTTTGACAAGTGTTTTTAAAAAAGTACTTTTTGTGAGAATCGGTTTGTGTTTGGCCAATTAATTTGAAAAGCACTTTTGAGCAGTAATTAATGTTTGGCCAAGCTTTTGAAAACTGTTTCTAGGTGTATTTTTTTCAAAAGTGCTTCTCATAAAAGTGCTTTTGAAGAGAAGTGATATGTTTCTGCTTCTCAAAATCTGCTTCTACTTCTCCTCAAAAGCATTTTTTTTCCTTCTAAAAGCTTGACAAAATAGTCTATATTTCGATGATCACCATTTTCATTTTCAGGAAGAAAATAATGCACCTTGTACCATGTGCTGGGGAACTTCATCATGGGAACCTTAACATAATTGAAAACTGAAGTTTATTTATATTTAGTAGAGCATCGGGTTCTTGAAACTATATGCCTCCTGGAGAGAGGGTGGGAGAGCACGAAAGCTTTTTGTTAGTGTAGAATGCCGTATTCTACGTCTAGATTGTATAATAGTATTATTGTAGCGTAGGTGTCAGTTCACATAGTACACATAGTATCGGTTTACTCACAAGTTTTGCTGGTATAATGATAGTCATATTGGTCTTTTTGGTATCATGTTCCATAATGTTGTTTAATTTTTGACATTCTGAAAGAGAGCAATTGCAGTTTTTCATGTAAATGTAACTTAAAGCACACTGGTTGACATATATGCTTCAAAAGGACCCAACAGCTGGTTTCATTATTTATGAAGTTTATGACTTGAACATATCTTCTTTAGCATTCTTGTTTCAGCTAAATTCTTCTATGCAAAAATCTACATTTTGTACCTTTTGTATTAATCTGCATTTCGACAGTGTTGTACGTGCATTGTATTTCAATTTATGCTTGGCAATGTAAAAAGGGTATTGTAAGACTAAAATGTTACAGAATTGCTGTCAAATTGGGTACAATGTAGTATTTCTTAACTTTTTCTTGTTAATATAGAAGTTCAATTTGCACTACTGTTTTATAATATACTGTAGTACTTATAAACTATCAAGTTTTTCATATTCGTGATCTTAGGCAAATACGAAAATATGCCATATGTTACATCTTTGGTATTTAATGCTATTGATGTTACATATAGCAAACATATAATTCAATTCATTAAGGCAGTAGTTTGATGGCCTTATGCCACTAGCGTAAGTTCATATGTAGTAACCCCTAGTTAATAGTAACCGAAGAATGTCATTCAATAAGGTTATAGTCATAAACCCTATGTTAATTACATCGTTGTGATTTAAGGATATTGACCGTTTAAATAATAGTCAATATATAATCTCATTCATTAAGGTCATATGTATCGACCCCTAGTTAATAGCAACCGAAGAATGGCATGCAATAAGGTTGTAGTCATATGCCCTATGTTAATTAAATCGTTCTGATTTAAGGGTGTTGTTTGTTTATATAATAGCCAATATATAATTACATTCATTAAGGTCAAATGTATCGACCCTTAGTTAACAGCAATCGAATAATGTCGTGCAATAAAGTTATAGTCACATACCCTTTGAAAGCTTAATGATTATGATAATTTATCACTCTTTAGTATTATCGAATCATTATTTATATTTGGTATTAATATGAAAAATAATAAGGTAATTTTATTAATGAGAACTAAAATGCAAAAACTTATTATACATGATAGATATTGACAGGCATAAACACATATCGTTAGATACACAGATACATAATTAATTCACATTATATTAAAATAAAAACTTAAGGAAGTATAAATAATTTTCAAGAAAATAAATAAAATAAAGTAAAATAATTGACTACTAACTTGGAACAAAACAATGTTGCAGCTGGGTTTCGAACCTAAGCAGCATATGTACGGAAAAGAACTCTTAAAGAGTTGATCAACCATAACATCTATTAGTACTTTTGATTATTATCAATATTACAAATAATCTAATACCTTTATAGAATGATGAATTCAAAATAGTAAAAGGAAAATAAAAAAGAAAATGCTACCACTGTGTTTCGAACCCAAGCAGCAAAGGTTGAAGGAAACACATAGTGAGTTGATAAACCAGCTAGTCTACAAATACCTCTGTGATGTATAGGACGCGCTAAATATTCATTATCGTGATGAATATATATATATATATATGATTTCATTGTTTTTACTCTACTAATAGCTAATTGTATTTTTTACTCTACTAATAGAATGCGTCCTTGCATTAACCCAAAGAGACAAAGAGAAGGTCACGTACTCGCATTATGAAGTATTATGAACTTTAGGATCGTTTCTTCATCGCAAATAACTTCTTAATCTACCTACATCCAATGTTGGCTACATTAAGATCGTGCAGCATATTAGAGTTGAAAGTGACAAAATATTTGGCATCGCGCAAATGCTTTCTGCACTCATTTTATGTCACGACCTCAATATCCCTCCGTAGGATATCGTGACGGCACCTAGTCTTATCGTGACGGCACCTAGTCTCTAAGACAAGATAAGCCTAACAACTATGCGGAGTAACTCAATATAAAGGTGAAACTCAAACCTCATCATCTGAAATAAATAAAAACAATGATTCAAAATAGTTACAACTCCCAAAACTTGGTAGAAATAAGTCACAAGCTCTAAAGAAAAATTCTAAATATCCCTATACATCAGAGTCTAAAGAGAATAAGGAATACAACATAATAACGATAAAGAGGGACTCCGAGGTCTGCGGACGCTGGCAGATATACCTTGAAGGTTCCACACACGGACTAGCTCATTGATATCTGGTCTGGTAGGAAGAACCTAGATTTGCAGAAAAAGATGTGCAGAAGAGTAGTATGAGTACACTACAACGGTACCTAGTAAGTGCTAAGCCTAACCTCGGTAGAATAGTGACGAGATCAGGTTAGGGCCCTACCGGGAATAATAGGAAAAACGAGGCAGAAGATATAATAATGTAATTAGATGATAGAGAAGTGTAACAATAGAAATTCACAGAAGATAACAACCCGGAATTCAAAAAGACAACTACAACACGTAAGGAAACAAGAATCTTACAAGTTAAGAAAACAACAACAACAATAACAACAATACAGCAAATAGAGGTAAACAACAGAGGTGCTCTCGAGGTACCGCCTCGTAGACCCAAAAGTAAATATCTCACAACGGCACGGCAGAAACCTCGTGCCACAATAACACTCCGCACGGCAGAAACCTCGTGCCATAATAACACTCCTTACGGTAGAAACTTCATGCCACAATAACACTCCGCACGGCAGAAACCTTGTGCCACAACCAATCAATTATCTCAACAAAAATCCCGAAAATAATACATAACAAATGGAACAATGAAATTATAGCAAGGAATCCTAAAGTTAAAGAATGAATACGAAATCAAAGGAAGCAGATAATTCAACTAAGCATGTTGCACAAATTGCAAGTAAGAGATAAGATACATAGACATGTGACATTAGGCTAAACATGATGACAACACATGCTAGAGTAACTCAATTAAGGGAATAAAAAGGAACTACTCAGTAAAAACTTGATTTTCAACATTTAGTCCGAGTACGCACTCGTCACTCGCGTACACGGCATTCACGTATTGCAATTTACCATAACAGTACCAAATTCTAAGGGGAATTTCCCCAACACAAGGTTAGACAAGTCACTTACCTCAAATCTCGCTCAATCAATTAATAAGAAGTCTTTTCCCTCGTTCTAACTCTGATTGGCTCGAATCTAGCCAAAATAATTACATACTATAAATATAACTATAAGAAACTAATTTAAATAATGACGACTTTAGCAAAGAATTGAAAAATCGTTTAAAAAAGTCAAACCGGGACCACGTCTCAGAACCCGACCAGAACTATAAACTTAGAACATCCATTAGATATCGAGTTCTTAGGCTAAAATTTGGGAATTTGAAAGGTGATTTGATCCGGCATCAGATCACCTTTCAAGTCCCCAAATTTTAGCCTAACAAGTTTTCCTAATTCTTCTCTAAATTTCCAACTAGAAACACTAACTAAACGAAGAAAACAATAATAGATTTATGGGAATTAATCCAAAATGAGTTAAGAATCCTTTCCCAAATGATTTGCTTGCAAAACCCTCGAAATATCGCCACAAACCGAGCTCTCTAGGTCCAAAAATTGATATTGAAATCAAACCCTCGAACTTAGCCCTTTTCTGCCCAGCAAAACCGCATCTGCGGACCAAGAATCGCTTTTGGGATGCCGCACCTACGGAAAAACCATCGCAGATGCAGAAAACACTCAAGTCCAAGGCTTCCGCTTCTGCGGATAAGGGCCCGCATCTGTGGAACCGCTTCTGCGGGAATGGGATCGCACCTGAAAACACTAGCGCTTTTGTGCCCCTACCATCGCAGAAGCGAAAGCAATTCTGCGTGTTGCTCGCTTCTACGACCACTGCCGGGCATGACCAAACGCGCTTCTTCGACCAAGAGCTCGCTTTTGCGAGCCCTCACCTGTAGTCAAATCCTCCGCAGGTGCAAAAACACTAGAACAACCCAGCATCCAACAGATTTCACAAGTCTCTAATTGTTCCGTTTTCAATCCGAATCACACCCGGGGCCTCCGGGACCCCGTCCGAATATACAAACAAGTCCTAAAACATCATACGAACTTATTTAAGACTTCAAATCACATCAAAAAATGCTAAAAATACAAATTACACGTCGATTCAAGACTAATGAACTTTGAAACTTCTAACTTCTACATTCGATGCCAAAACCTATCAAATCATGTCCGATTGACCTCAAATTTTGTACACAAGTCATAATTGACATTACGGACCTACTCCAACTTTAGAAATCGGGATCCGACCCCTATATCAAAAGTCCACTCCGAGTCAAACTTTTCAAAAAATCATCCAACTTTCCAATTTCGTCAATTGAGGCTGAAATGACCTACGGACCTCCAAATCAACATTCGGACACAAGCCTAAGACCAAGATCACCCTACGGAGCTATTGGGACCGTCAAAAATCCATTCCGTAGTCATCTTAACACAATTCAAACTACGGTCAATTCCTAGAACTTAAACTTCTAATTTAGGGACTATGTGTCCCATTTCATTCCGAAACAAAAAAACAAACCTCCCAACAAGTCACGCAACCACAGAATGAAATAGAGGGAGCAATAAATAGGGTTTCTGGGCAAATACTCTAAAAATTACCGGTCGGGTCGTT
>AWOL01S0054566.1:0-12111 GCA_000715115.1 Nicotiana otophora | reverse complement strand
GAAGAAATGCTAGCTGAACTTGCGGAGGATGATGCTTCGCCTGGAAGCAGTGATGACCAAGCTTCATTTTCGCCACCACCAACGGAAATTCCTCCGGACCTTGAAGGATTTATAAAATTTGTAAGAGATACCATGTAACTTGTATGGACAAAAATTAATATGTAACTTGTATTTTGGCACATCTTGATTAGTTTCTTTTTCTTCTCAATGGTGGTATTAGCACCTTGTTGTGCTCATTCCATAGGGAGGGGGGAGGAAGACTAAGAAAGATATTGCCATATTGTTTTAATGCTATAATAAAATTATAATGCATTGCTTTGAATATCTCTTTACAATATTTTTGTCTTTAAATTTGAATTAAAAAATTTAGGTCACAATTCTATAATATAATTTACAAGGAATTGCCTTAGATATTTTTATTACCATTTTGTTTCTCTAACTTCTATAAAAATTTTTAAAAAATAGAAAATATCTATTGGGCCCACTTAGGCCCGGGACCGGTTCCAATAAAAAGCCCGCGAAGCTCGGGCCCACATATGCCCATTTAAGTTAGGACCGGGCCCACTTAGGACTGGTCCACAAAGCCCACTTAGGATTGGGCCTGGCCCACATGCCACCCTTATCATCGACCGACGACCCTAAGTTAGCAAGGGCATCGGCCTCGCTGTTTTGATCTTGAGGCACATGTTGTAGAGTCCACTCCTTAAACCGATGTAACGTTACCTGCAATTTATCCAGGTATCTTTGTATTCGTTCCTCTCTAACTTCGAACATCCCATTAACTTGGTTCACCACAAGGAGGGTGTCGCACTTAGTTTCGATCACTTCTGCCCCCAAGCTTTTGGCCAATTCGAGACCTGCAATCATGGCCTCATACTCGGCCTCATTGTTAGTTAATTTTACAGTCCTAATAGATTATCTAACTATGTTACCTGCGGGTGGCTTCAATACAATTCCAAGTTCGGACCCCTTTGTGTTCGAGGCGCCGTTCGTAAAGAGGGTCCAGATTCCCGAAGAAGTCCCCGAGTTTAACAACAATTCTTTTTCGACCTCGGGTATTAGGGCCGTAAAGTCAGCTACAAAGTTTGCCAAAATTTGAGATTTAATGGAGGTCCGAGGCTGATATTCGATATCGTACCTGCGGATATCTACGGCCCATTTGGCCAACCGTCCCGAGAGCTCGAGTTTATGCATTATATTCCTTAATGGGTAAGTGGTTACGACACATATGGGGTGATATTAAAAGTACAATTTCAGCTTCCTAGAGGCGTTTAGCAGAGCGAGCGCCAATTTTTCTAGGTGAGGGTATCTAGTTTCGGCCTCACCTAAAGTCCTGCTAATGTAGTAAATTGGAAATTGTGTACCTTTATCTTCCCGAACTAGGACTCCACTTACCGCTATCTATGATACTACCAATTACAGGTATAGCTATTCGTCTGTCTTCGGTGTGTGAAGCAGTNGTACAAGTATAGCTATTCATCTGTCTTCTGTGTGTGAAGCAGCGGTGGGATCGATATATATCGCTTGAGCTCCTCCAAGGCTCGTTGGCAATCCGGGGTCCATGAGAAGTTACTCTTTTTCTTCAACAGTGAGAAGAACCGGTGGCTCTTGTCGGAGGACCTCGAAATAAATCGTCCCAAGGAGGCTATGCATCCGGTTAACCTTTGTACGGCCTTCACGTTGTCCACAACAGTGATATCTTCGATGGACTTGATCTTATCGGGGTTGATCTCGATTCCCAGGTTGAATACCAGGAATTCGAGGAATTTACCGGACCCGACTCCGAATGCACATTTTTTCGGGTTCAGCTTCATATTGTTTTTCTTCAATATGCCGAAGGTTTCTTGCAAATGTTTCAAACGGTCCTCTACTCGCAGGGACTTAACCAACATATCTTCAATGTAAAACTCTATTGATTTTCCTAGTTTTTCTTTGTACATCCGATTTATTAGGCGTTGGTAAGTGGCACCGGTATTTTGTAGTCCGAATGGCATCATGTTATAGCAGTAGGTGCCATACTTTGTGATGCAGGAAGTTTTTTCCGGAACACCTGGGTCCATCGGAATTTGGTTGTACCCGGAATAACATCGAGAAAGCTGAGGATCTCGTGGCCGGCCGTTGCATCGATCATGTGATCGATGTTAGGCAAAGGGAAAGAGTCCTTGGGACACGCTTTATTCAAATCTTTATAGTACACACACATTCTTAATTTGTTCCCTTTTTTGGGGACTACTACTACGTTTGCTAACTAGTCCGGGTATTTAACCTCCCGGATGGACCCTATTTTAAAGAGTTTAGATGCCTCGTCCTTGATGAAAGCATGTTTGACCTCGGACTGGGGTCTCCTCTTCTGCTTGACCGAGTGGAACTTCGGGTCCAGGCTTAGCCTGTGAGTGGTTATTTTCGACGGGATCCCTGTCATATCTAGGTAGGACCAAGAGAAACAATCTTCGTTAGCTATAAGAAATTGAATGTGTTTTTTCCTGAGCTCGGGATTCAACCCCTTGATCAGGTATACATTTCGATTGGGAAAGTGTTCGATTAGTACGACTTGCTCCAGTTTCTCAACCGTTGATTTGGTAGCATCAGAATCGTCAGGAGCTATGAAAGACCTGGGAACCCCGTAGTCATTGTCCTCACCCATCTCCTGCTTCTCCAGTTGGGATGGAGTCGGTTTCAGTAGTTGCTATTTGGCTTCTTGTTTGGCGGCCGGACCCTGACTTTTTGTCGTTGTAAGTGGGGATACCGAAACCACCTCATCGACCGTGAACATTTCCTTTATAGCTGGTTGTTCTCCGTAAATTGTTTTTACCCCTCCTGGTATTGGGAATTTCTTCACTTGTTGCAGAGTCGAGGGTACCACCCTCATATTGTGGATCCATGGCCTTCCGAACAGAACGTTGTACCTCATGTCTCCTTCGATTACATAGAACTTGGCTTCTTGAATGGTCCCGATGACATTTACCGATAATGTTATCTCCCTTTTGTGTTGTCTCACATGCCATGTTGAATCCGTTTAGAACTCGGGCTGCAGGCACGATATGATCTTGTAGACTGAGATGTTCAACGACCCTTGATCTGATGATGTTGGCCGAGCTACCTTGATTAATTAACACATGCTTAACTCGATATTTATTTATAAGTAGTGATATTACCATAGTATCATTGTGGGGCAGCACGGTCCCCTCAACGTCTTCGTCATTGAAGTACAAGGTTCCCTCCGACACGTAATCCCGAGTCCATTTTTCCCTTGTGATGGATACTTTGGTACGCTTTAGCATCGTCCTTTAGGAACGTCGACCCCACCGATGATCATATTAATGACGTGCTGAGGTTCCTCCTACTCGATCTGTTTACTAGAATCTCTGTTTCTGAAGTGGTTCTTGGCTCGATCGCTCAGGAACTCTCGGAGGTGTCCGTTGTTGAATAGCCGGGCTACTTACTCTCTTAATTGTCGGCAATCTTCTATTTTGTGGCCGTGAGTGCCATGATATTTTCACATTAGGTTAGGATCCCTTGGGGATGGATCGGACTGCAGAGGTCGAGGCCATTTGGTATCATTAATGCATCCAATGGCAGATACGATGGCGGTGGCGTCGAAGTTAAAGTTGTACTCCGATAGTCTTGTTGCCTCCTTATGCCCGATGGTCCTGAACTATGTACGCTCATGAGTCCCCGATTTCTTTGACCCCGATCACTCCTTCTTTCACTTTTCATGGGGTTTCGTCCAGATTCGCTACCTCTTCGGTCTCCATTGTACGGCTGATATCGATCCATGTTCGACCTCGGTTCACGATCAACTTCTCCCCTAACTCTGTCGACGTCTCTGACGGGGTAAGCGGAACCGGGAGAGGCCCCGAGTTGATCGTATTCGACCCTGATTTTTGATTTATACCAATTTTGCACGTCGACCCAAGTGACAACTGGGTAATCCACTAGATTTTGTTTCAACTGCTGTGAAGCCAACGAGCTTCGAGCACTGAGTCCCTGGGTGAAGGCTTGAATGGCCCAATCATCCGCGATCGGAGGCAAGTCCATCTGTTCCATTTGAAACCGGGACATGAATTCCCTGAGCATCTCGTTATCTCTTTGCTTCACTTTGAAAAGGTATGACTTCCTGGTCTCAACCTTAATAGCACCGACGTGTGATTTTATGAAGGAATCTGCAAGCATAAAAAACGATTCAATAGAATTAGGAGGTAGGTTGTGATACCATATCATAGCTCCTTTGGACAGAGTTTCCCCGAAATTTTTCAGCAGGACAGACTCGATCTCATCATCCTCCAAGTCGTTCCCTTTGTTGGCGCATGTGTAGGAACTCACACGCTCATTTGGGTCGGTCGTTCCGTTGTACTTATGTCACGACCCAAACCGATGGGTCGCGACGGCCACCCGGTACCTTACTCAACCGAGTACCAACGTAACGTCTCTTTCTTATTACATCATCATATACACGTGACATACGGGCCTAATAGGCCAACATGATCATTTATAAACTCAAAACATAGGCCGACATGGCCATACAATCATTCACGTATACGACATATATCTACAAGCCTCTAAGAGTACATAATTGTCATAAAGGTCGGGACAGAGCTCCGCCATACCAAACAATACACATCTAAATCGCGCTGACCAAACAAGCAACTCCGGAGCAAATGAAGCGCACCAACATCTTCCGCTGAACTGATAGCCTACTTGGAGGGCTCTCGACCTGTCTATCGGGACCTGCGGGCATGAAACGTAGCATCCCCAGGAAAAAGGAACGTTAGTACGAATAATGTACCGAGTATGTAAGGAATGAAAATCAGTAAACAATAGACATGAGAAAAATATGGAGTAAAAGACTCGATATGTATGTCTGAATAACTTTGTGAATCATTAATATTTATAATGCCGTGCATATGCATATAGAATGTCATATCATACATAGGTATATGCGTACATAACATCATCAAGCCTCTAACGCCGTAACCTTTTTCCATATCTCATATCCATATAATATACATATATACGCGTATATAACGCCTTCTTGTCATGGGTCAATGTACATGTATACATGCATGAAATGCATAAGAAATAGGTTAATAAGATTTTCTCGGAATGCCATAAATATCAATATACCTTACGGCTAAACTTTATCAAATACGTATTTTTCTGAGACCCATGAACAGAAGATATAATAATAATTTACACGGGGAATCAAAATTATAGACACCCCTAGATTTCTATGAATATAGTCATTTATGAAAGTTGCGTATTTTGCTCGTTTCTTTTGTATTATTTAGATCATGCCAAAAAAAAGAAGGGATAGCCTTAACATACTTGGAGTAGGGAAAAATCCGTATGATATTCTTGGAAAAGGTTGCACAGTACTCCTTTAGCATTATAAATATCGTTGCTATTACACCATATAACTTAGTGTGAAATTTTATTGAAGCTTCATCCGTCACTTGGCAGACCTCGCTTTCATTCATATGGCGTGACAACATTTCATTGTAAGTTTTAACACTAGTATACTGGATATAAAAGTGGCTTGCAATTCGACCAAGCTAAGTGCAATAAACGTTCCCACTTTCCTCATCAAACGCATCATTTTTGCTTTGTCAAGAGCACAAACATCACTTATCAAATCTCTTTGCTTTAAGCTTAATGATGGATCTGCCATGACCTCATCCCATCCGATGCCTTCAATCCATATAGAATAGCAAATCTCTTCAAAGTGCAGTTGTATCATATGTATTTTAATGATTTATGTTGAAGTCTTTATTAAAGAGAGTGGCCCCACTCTTTGTATGACTAAGCCACTATTATTCTTAATATGCCACATATAGGTGAGCTTTAAGAGTCACATTTTTTTGACTTTGTGGGCTGCCACGTTAAATACTAAATCCTTATCTAATAATTGCCCACTTATTTCCTTAATCAATTGGTTAATTCCCCATTAACAAATAATTATCCAATTATTCACATAATTAGGAATTATCTCAAATTATTTAAAATAGTACTTGCTTTTAACACACTTTATACACCTTACTATCATGGTCATGTGGTACCTTGTATGGTACTAGTCCATAAATATCGTGTATTTTAGCTCGGGCCATATTTTATCCCAAAATGTCAAACTTCGACGAAATTCATTTTCTTTGATTCGTTTACCTTTTCACCTTCACGAATTTACTCATCATTTGTTTGAAATTGTATAATACTTATAATCTCCAAATAATCTTGTCCTTGAACGGATGTCAATTATCTTACGACAAATTCAACGTACAATACTACATGGTGTAACATCATCGTAACAAGTTACTGTGGAGCATAACATTGTCGTAATAAATAACTGCGGACCGTAACATCGTCGTAATAAATTACTGCGGAATGTAACGGCAACGTTAAAATGCGAGGCGTAACAACTTAGGAATCTCGGGCATGTAGAACTTCTTTGGGATCGTTTCGGGGCTGCGCTCAGAGGAAAAGGTTTTTGAACAAACTTCTTGGAATCCACGCCCTTCAATATCGGAGGTGCTGGTAGGATTTGGTCGACCTTAGAATTGTAGGTTTCCATCTTTTTGTCATTGGATTCAATTTTCTTCTCCCCCGATTCTATCAGTTTTGTCAATTTTTCGAGCATTTGTATGATTTGGGGTTGGTCCCCGATTCATTTTCATTCGGCCTCTCCGTGATCGGTTCGTTTCTGCGGGTGATTTCTTGGGATGACTCGGGCTCAACCCTGCTCGGTGCTCGGTTTTGGTTCTCCAACTGGGCTATCGCTGCCTGTTGAGTCTGTAATATTTCGAAGATCACCCGCAAATTGATCCCATCGTTTTCACCGCTATGCGTATTCTGGGCAATCGATCGAACTTCCCTGCGCACGCTGTTCTCAGGGTCGATTGGCAAATTTGTATTGATGGCCACATGCGAACTGGCGTCGATAGGGTCCGCGACCGAAACTCCGCCGAGATCGACTAGGGGCACCTCGTTACCGGGTGCTACATTGTTGTTCTCGCCATGGTGGCTGGACTCGGCGTTTATGTTTAGAGGGGCAGACTGTGGGTTTGACATTTCGACTTTGACCTGGAATCAAAGACACTTCAAAAGTTAAATTAAAATAGGGTGTGTTATGAAAATCTGTATCAAATTGCCGCTATTATCCTTAGCTCCATGGTGGGCACCAAACTGTTTACCCTCAAAATTGTATAACAATTAAATTTGTAAATAGTTTTAAGGATATGTGGATTAACCTGATACAAAGCGATAGATTAAGTTACTATTGAATAAACAAAGATAAAATAAATTCAAACTACACGAGTTGGATAGTTTCAGCCTTAGTGAAATTGCCGCTCTCGAGCCGGGCTCGCCAAGACTGGTACAGATGAAAAAGAATAAGAACTAAAGGGAGAGAAAATAATAATATATTACTTTTGAGTGCGTGTTACAATGTACTTCATGAATTATCAGACCCCCTTTATATAGTAGGGGAGTCCTACTTTAGGTACAACTCTATAAAATGTAAAAAAATCTTCTGATTCACTGATTGCTGGTTCCTTATCGATATGTGCCGAGATCCCCACCGTGATATTCGGTCGGTCACAGATATTTCGGCTTTCTGTTGGCTATGCCGGATTGTCTGACAATGTTCTTCGAAGTCGTTAGAGGCTAGGATCGATTCCGGAATCATGGCCTCGATGTTCTCGAGGGCGGGCGTCATGCCCCCGGGTTTTGGTCCGGTGGGACTTTGGCTCGATTTCGGTCCCTTGCCGCCATGTCTCGAGCCTGGCTTATTTTGTCGGAGGTCGGGATGTACCATGAGCTCGATTTTAACCGCAAACAACTTTTGAAAAAAAAAAAACACTTCTCAAAATAAGCTAATTTTTCCAGCTTGGCCAAAAAGCTATAAATCTTATCATTCCTAATCAAAGTCGAAGTTTTAATTATTTGGACTTTGTGTTCATTCCCATGAAAGTTGTGGGAACACATCAGCGGAACTTCTTTTCATGAAGCTCTAGCTTGCTCGTTCTAGCTTCCTACACTGTTAGAGCTGACAGTTAAGCCTTTGGGTCCATGTCGAACTTTATGAGTGTTCTAATGTAGAACCTGCATTTTTTTATATTGACAAATGTTCTGGGTGTTGTGGTTAGTAACTGGATGATGGAGTGCTTAAATCATCTGTTTGGCCTAGGATCGAGGCTCTCCTTTTTTCCTGTTTATTCATTTTCCTTTCTTTAATTAATTATATATATTTGTTTAATTGGTTTTACTTATCCTTTTCCATTTATACTATCTTTTCCAATATCCTGATACTTTTGTTTCTCCAAAATAGACTTGTTATTATTTGTATTTTCCTTTCTTTTTATGCGTTATCACCCTCCAAATTTTCATTTTCCTTTCTTTTATTGCTTTTACCCTTTTCCATTTTACGTTCTTTTCCAATTTTCTGACACATTTTTCTCCAAACCAAACCTGTTATTCTTTATTTATTTTTTTCCTTACCCTCCAAACCGCATCAAGCCAAAGCAAACGAAACTGGACCCGTCCCCAAAAAATGAAAAACTTGTGGCAAAAATGATCATTTATAACTATAATATGGTTTACTTGTTAAATATTTTCACCTGTTTGAAATGATTGTGCACTAAATACGTTGTGGTTTTAAATGATGTGCACTTATACATTGTGGTTTTAAATGATGTTAACTTATATTATTAGGTTTATCTGAGCCCAATAGGTTTTTTATGCAGAACATAAATTTATGTAAACATTCACTAAAATTACAACAAATAGTGAATATATACTCATAATTTTAAAACTATAATATGTTCAATGATAAAACGTTAAAGATTTAATATATAGTGATTAAATCTTAGATCCACCTCCAATAGCAACTCTAGTTAAATGCAATGACGGCTGAAGGGTAAGGCAACCAAGGCAAGGGCTTTTGGCCCCCAAAATTTTGGGGCTTCATTTCTCACTTGTAGTAGGTTTATGAAGGGGTATTATCACTTTTAACCCTAATGATAGGCTAGAAATCCGTGTTTTAGCCGTAGTATTGCATTCTAATTACTGCATTTTACGTGTGTTTGAGCTTAAATGATAGTGAATTACACTTATTGCGTGTTTTATGCCTTGCAGGAAAGGATTCCGAGCTATTAAGGTAATTTGGAGCTAAATCAAACAAGGTGGAGCTTTGAAGTCTGAGTGAAAGCCCAAGAAATTAAGTCGGAATTACGTTCGGGGGTCGAGGACCAAGCCCGAATGTCAAAAAGTAGACGAGAAGATTTACTCTGAGAAAATAGCACTGCTGCATCGCATGGGGCGCCGCATGGCGCGATGCGGCTGCGCAAAAGCTGCTTCCTGTCAGAATGTGAACTCTCCGAAAAACCTCACAAGCATGCCTGTACAACTTTGTCAGAGTAATTTCCTGTTTCGGCTAGGAAGGGGTAGTTTTGTTCGGACCCGTTCCTACAGGGTATAAATACACCAAAAATACGTTTTTGAAGGGACTTTTGACCTACGAAATATCTGAGAAGCAACCAAGGCAAGAAGACACAAGAATTCATCAAGATTTCAATCAACAATCGGTATAATACGGGAGTCTGTATCGAATCATTAGCATTGATATTTTCTTTATTTTTGAACCTTATTAAGATGTCTTACTCCATTACTATGGAGTAATTTCCATTAGGGTGTTGACATATATGGTATTTTGATAACTTGATTAGGGATTCGACTCTTGATAATTGCTGAAATTAATTGGTGGAGTTTTAATTCGTATTGTAAAGTTATTTATTATTCTGCTTAATCGAAAGAGGAGCTTGAATTTGAATTGCTTTATATCCTATGCTCTAGTTTAAATTCGTGATTCAAATAGTTAATTGAAAGAGCCTCTTGAATTTTTAATCGAACGAGAATACAGGGAAATATTTGTAAGAAGTTACCCTTTAGATCACAACCATCACTTTATTGTTGTAATTGTTTACCGTGCTTCAATTGGATTAATTACTGAAATTAATGTTTAATCGAAAGAGGAACATTAAATTTAAGTGTAATATGATTATCGGTTGAATTCGTGAGAATCAACCATATTATAGAGTGAATTAACTCAAGAATTGGATCCCGAGTCAATTATCTTGCACCTATCTAGTCAATTACCCTTATATCTCTCATTGATATTTCTTCGTTGCTCATCTGCTGTCTTTTATGATCAATTGTTAATTGCTTAATTTTTAGTAGTTAATCGTAGTAATATTCATCAAATCAAGTGTTAGTTTTCTTGGATAGTAATCAACTGAAGATTATTCGAACACTGTTTAAATCCAATCCCTATGGAGACGATAATTAAACTATACTTTCTTTGACTAGCGAGCAATAATTTTGTGTTGTGTTTTGCGCTCGTAAAATTTTGGCACCGTTGCAGGGGATTGACAATCAATAGTGTTTAAAATAATTTTTAGTACTAATTCAGGGACCAATTTTTTACTTTAGTGTATTCACATTTTCTCACTTGTGTGCAAGATACAAGGTTGATTTCTTTGGTGTATGACTCGATCTTCTTCAAAGGAAGTGATACCATACGAACCAGAGTTAGAGAAATACCTGCGACAACTGAGAAAAGAAAGAGCATTAACGGAAAGTTTCTTGGGTCATACTTCGACTCAAGATAACATGGCAAATCAAGAGAATGATGGAGTAGACTTAGCTGCAAGAGAAGAAGCACAACAAGAAGCTACACGGATAGCACCTGAAGCAGCTCGGAGAGTTGCTAAGGAGACTGTCGAAGATGGTGGGGGTTGAAGATTCAATCTAAACTGACCGTTGGTTGAAGACCTGTTCGAGAATGCAGCACCCAAGCCTGGAAGATCATTGGGTAACTATGCCAGACTAGCCTATAATCAAGGACTGTCAAGTGTCAGACCTCCACCCATAGTAGGAAACAACTTAGAGTTGAATTGTCATGACCCAAAATCTCACCCGTCGAGATGGCACCTATCTCAATACTAGGCAAGCCGAAAATCTCAATAAACCACAATTTCTCTCAAGATTGAAACTATAATATTTAAATACAATACAAACACTCCCAAAACCTGGTGTCACTGAGTATATGAGCATCTAATATGAATACAAGTCTGGAGAATATAGTCTATAATAGTCTGAGACCAAATACAGTGAACAAAGAGATAGAGAAGGAGAGACAAAGTCTGCGGAACACGACAGCTACCTCAAAATCTCCTAAAAATCAACCGCGCGAAAGGATCAACACCCGCTATGTTCGGGAACACCTGGATCTGCACACGAAGTGCAGGGTGTAGTATGAGTACAACCAACTTAGCAAGTAACAATAATAAATAAGGAACTGAAGATAGTAACGAGCTACACGGTTATGGTTCATTTTCAGTAATTCCAGCAAAGAATCGACATGCTATCAAATCTTGCAGTTTAATGTCAAATCAATTTTTTTTATACAGTTCCTATTCATGTATCCGTATATCAACAATCTTTCAGAATTTTCACAACAATGACATATAGCAACTAAGTGCAACAACAAATGGAAATCATGTATAACCTCTTTGGACAACAATTACTCACTGGGCTCCCAACCCTCATTACTCCCTGGGCTCCCAGCCCTCATCACTCACTCTCACTGGGTACCCGCGCTCACTGGTGGTGTACAGACTCCGGAGGGGCTCCTACAGCCCAAGCGCTATAATCTGCACGGACAACTCACGTGCTACACGGACAACTCACGTGCCATAATATAAATATCTGGATCCGCACGACCAACTCACGTGATATAGTATAATACAAGGATCCGCACGGCCAACTCACGTGTTGCACGGCCAACTCACGTACTATAGTATAATACAAGGATCCGCACGGCCAACTCACATGCTATAGTATAATATAAGGATCTGCATGGGCAACTCACATGCTGCACGAGCAGATCACGTGCTATAGTATCAATATCTCACTATCAGGCCCTCGGCCTCACTTAGTCATAAATCTCTCCAGTCTCTCGGGCTCTCAATAATCATAAAATCAGCCCAAACAACAATAATATGATGTATCGATAATAATAACAGAGACTGAGATAAAATGTGCAAGTAAAAACTGAGACTG
>AWOL01S0054564.1:0-15450 GCA_000715115.1 Nicotiana otophora | reverse complement strand
ACCTTGAACCTGCATATCTATCACCCGCCCCCCTAACCCCCTTGTTTCTAGGTGGTGATATATGCAGGGCAAAAGTTGAAACAATCAATTAAATTCGTTATTAGATTGATGTCTACTTGTACAGACAGTAATGAAGAGAGAAACATTTGGAAATCAAGATTTGTGAGTCTCATCCGTCGCTACTCCCTCGAACTCTCTCACACTATGCGGGGCAGGGGCTTCAAGCTCAAAGACCGTTGTAAGACTACTCAAGTCCATCCTTCTGAAACTTCCACTAGCAACACTTTTCCTTTTCCTTTTCCTATTTCCAAGCTCCACTTCCCTACAATCAACTCCATTTTGCAAGAATCGGCTTTTCTTCCCTATGGTCTTCCAAGAACCGATTCTTTTGAGCCCCCAGTTGAGCTTTGTCTCAAATCTGTTGATTTTGTTGAATCTTTGGCTGAGCTTTACCGCAAAATCCAGATGACCCAAGATTTTGATAAATCTTTGGTTTATTTAGAGCAGTATGCGCTCTTGTGCAGCCTTGGTGATCCAAAGTTGCTGCGAAGGTGTCTTCAATCCGCTCGTCAACATGCGGTTGATGTGCATTCCAAGGTGGTTTTGTCAGCTTGGTTGAGGTTTGAAAGGAGAGAGGATGAGTTAGTTGGATCATCAGCTTTGGATTGTATTGGAAGAGTTTTTGAATGCCCCAACGCCGCTTTGCTACATGGCTATGATCCCAATTCTGTTTTTGATCATTGCCTATGTTCTAATGAGATCTCTCATTTTGGGAATAATTTCCTCAGCTCAGAATCACAAGAGGATGGGGTTGTTTGCTTCTGCATAGGCAATGAGGAAGTCAACTGTATTCGAGGTAAAATTGCAGCTCTCTCTGCTCCATTAAAATCAATGTTGTATGGTAATTTCATTGAGTCTGATAAGCAAAGAATTGATTTTACACACGTTGGTATATCTGCGGACGGAATGAGAGCTGTAGATTTCTTTACTAGGACTAGAAGATTAGATTCTTGCTCACCCAATCTACTTCTGGAGCTTCTTTCATTTGCAAATAGATTCTGTTGTGAGGAAATGAAATCTGCTTGTGATTGTTACTTGGCGTCTTTGCTTTCCGATATCGATGAGGCATTGGTTCTTATTGATTATGCTCTGGAGGAGAGAGCACATCTGCTCGTGGCGTCTTGCTTGCAGCTGATGCTTCGAGAGCTTCCAGGTTATTTATATAATCCAAAGGTTCTCAACACATTTTGTAGCTCTGAGGCTAGGGAGAGACTCGCCACAGTTGGGCAAGCTTCTTTTCTGTTATATTATTTCCTTAGCCAGGTAGCAATCGAAGATAACATGATGTCCAAAGTTACAGTTATGTTGTTGGAGAGATTAAAGGAGTGTGCTAGCGAAAGATGGCAGAAGGCACTCGCTTTGCATCAACTGGGTTGTGTATTGCTTGAAAGGAAGGATTACAAAGAAGCTCAACATTGTTTTGAGATGGCAATTGAGGCTGGTAACATTTATTCAATAGTAGGTGTTGCACGAACTAAACTCAAGAAGGGGCAGAGGTTTTTAGCTTATGAGCTAATTAATGATATTATTACAAAGTATAAACCTACGGGGTGGATGTACCAAGAGAGGTCTTTGTACAGCTTAGGCAAACAAAAGATTTTGGATGTTAATGATGCCACCAGATTGGATCCTACCCTTTCTTTTCCATACAAATACAGAGCCATTGCAATGGTAGAAGACAGCCAGATTGAGGCTGCTGTCGCAGAGATAAATAGGATTGTTGATTTTAAGGTCTCTCCAGACTGCATTGAATTGCGGGCTTGGTGCTTTATTGCACTTGAAGATTACCAATTTGCTATAAGAGATATCCGTGCATTGTTGACTCTAGACCCGAACTTTATGATGTTTCGTGGGAAAATGAGAGCTGACCACCTGGTGGAGCTCCTCAGTCAGCACGTTCAACCATGGAGTCCTGCAGATTGCTGGATGCAACTCTATGATCGATGGTCATTTGTTGATGATATTGGTTCATTGGCTGTTATACATCAGATGCTCATAAATGATCCTGGGAGGAGTGTCCTGCGCTTCAGGCAATCTCTTCTCCTGTTGCGGTAATTTTTTGAGACATATTATCTTTTGATTTTTTCTTGCAACCTTATGCAACAGTTCCTAGTGTCTCTGAGTCCTGATTCTAGCTTCAACTTTTCTTTTTTTCGGGAATGTAAAAACTAAAATGGGGAAAGACTGGTCATTGACTGTTTCTGGCTATCTGTAAACCATATTCTTGTTGTCACATATGTTACTTTATAATCAAAGAACCTGATTACTAATTGTAACACATCAAATCCGGCTTTAAGTTATAAGACCCATGTTACTGAAAATTGAAATGGATAATGCATGAAACAACTCTTTGATAACTATCCTTAGTTGGATTGAGTCGACATATGTGGAAGTAAATTTTGGGGACTGGCTGGAAATATACTGTCATTCTTAGACAGAAAAGCCTTATCATGGGTTAACATTCCATGCTGTTCTGATTTCCATAAATTATTTGATATAAGCACATCCTGTTACTTAGGTTTACCTAATACCTTGTACGTGCAGGTTGAATTGTCAAAAAGCCGCAATGCGCAGTTTGCGCCTGGCCCGGAATCATTCCACCTCCAAATATGAAAAGCTTGTGTATGAAGGATGGATATTATATGACACTGGACATCGTGAAGAAGCACTTGCCAAAGCTGAGGAATCGATTTCTATCCAAAGGTCATTCGAGGCCTTTTTCCTTAAAGCATATGCTCTAGCCGATACAACTCTGGATTCTGAATCTTCATCTTATGTCATCCAACTGTTGGAGGAAGCACTTAAATGTCCTTCAGATGGTCTTCGCAAAGGACAAGTGGGTCAATTCTCCAAACTAGTTCTCTTGGCGTTGTTTCTGTAGATAAATTTATTCATGTTATGTGATTTTGGCAGGCATTAAATAATCTAGGAAGTATTTACGTGGATTGCAATAAGCTGGACCTTGCAGCAGATTGCTATGTTAGTGCCCTCGAGATAAAGCACACAAGAGCTCATCAAGGGTTAGCGCGTGTATATCATCTCAAAAATGATAGGAAAGCTTCTTATGAGGAAATGACAAAGCTGATAGACAAGGCTCAGAACAAGGCATCAGCTTATGAGAAAAGGTCAGAGTATTGTGATCGCGACATGGCAAGTAATGATCTCAGCATGGCTACACAGTTGGATCCTCTAAGGACATACCCATATAGATATAGGGCTGCAGGTACATTATCACTTTATCACCCTTGCTTGTTACCTAATTTTATTGCTCAGGAAGAGCTTACTAAAATTCCGACTAAAGATCTGACTGTAGGGTGATGAATAAAACTTGTTATGTGAATTTGAAGTAGAGTTCCGCTATGATTATATTTGAGGAGAATCTTTTCTTGGGTGTTATTACTAATTGTGAAATAATTTCCTGGTGTAACCTAAAAGAGTATCACAAAGAGGAAGCAATCGTTGTTGCTTGTGGACTGGGCTTGAGCGGATGAATCTTCTTATGTTCACTTGAAAATGTAATTCACTTTTTAGAAGGAATTAGCAGTGTTGATCCGATGAATGCAGTGCCGCCATGTCCAGACTGATAAGAGAACAGCTCTATCAAAATTTGAAATTAAGTCACTTGAAAGAGCCTTTATATAAGGGAATACTTCTCTTTTCTTCTTCTCAGGATTGAGATTTACTACAACTATTACAATTTGAATTTGGTTAGCAAAAACATTTTTGATGAAAGCACTCTTTCTCTTTTCTGTGAAGGTCCTGTCGTATAAAAACGATTTCTAGCTATTTTATGTATATCTGATGGTCTTAAAAATCTGTTTTCCAAATTGCAGAATATACATTGCAAAAAAATAAAAATAAAGCAGGTAACGAGATATTAGTGTGGTTGTTTATGCCTATGTCACGCAAAGCATTAATTGAATTCATTACAATTAAGAGATATGCATCTGTTCATTACACCTTAGGTTTTGCAAGCTATTGTCCTATGATGCGTACCCCAAATGTTCTTAAGATTAGTACTCTATGCAATAAATACAAATGTAATGTAGAAAGAGGAATTTATCACTGATATCTTGTCCATCTTTGACATAGGCAACTTATTGTTCTCATGGAGCAACTGCAGAGAGCTCCTCTTCTTTTGGCACGTAAATTATTCTTTGAATCAACCGGTACCAAGAAGATGCTTAGAGAATATAAACTGTTGACTTGTCTCATTTTACATGTTTAAGGAGTATAGCAAGTTTTTTAAATGATTATATTATTTACAGTATTCTTCCAATCTTCGTAGACCAAAAATATAAATTTTAAAGACATTACTTATGATATGTGCTCCTTTTTTCGTCAAAACATCTATGATTCTTTCTATCCAGATTGTCCTAATAAAACATAAGCAAGTTTCCAACTGTGACTCTCTTAGATATCCTCTGTCCCTGCCCATTGTTGAGAGTTTGCTGCAGATTCTTTGGCATCACCAGTTGGACTCCAAATATGATTAAAAACATTATCCATATTATCCATGTTTGCTTGTCGTAGGTGGTTAACTGATTCGTTGGAATCATGTAGGAAGCATCTATGAAACAGTTTAAAATCCCTTCTTCGCATATTATCTTGTGTCAAACAGGCTTCTTGTGTTGCAACCGCATGCTATTTTTGGAGGTGCCTTGGTGTTCCAAATCATTTTCCATGGTCAATGATCTTCTTCTTTTCCGTGTCTAGAGATTATCTTATAGCATATGATTTAACAGTAAATCTCCCATCCTTGCTACCAATCCAAAGTATGTAAAATTTTGACATCATCCTCTAATACCATTTTTTCCAGTTTCTGCAGCAAAAAGCTGATATCCTCAATTTCTCAATCATTTGAATTCCTTCTAAACTGCAGGTTCCATCCATAATCTGAGTAACATTCTGCAATTGTACAACCTTTAGTTGTGATAAGGCTGTACCAATCTGGGAGAATTCCTTTTGGTGTCAGGCCTCCGGCTGCTTATCAAATACATATTTTAATATTTCTCCTGTTGCCCAGCTTTAGTCTAATACTGTTCTGAAATTCTCCCCAAATGAAGAAGCTCTTCTTTCTGAGCTTGGCCTATCAAATGGTTACAACAACCTTTTGGAATATTGCATTTTCTGACACAAGGACAATCGACTTTATGCTATCAAAATTCTTTTCATTGGCATTTGTCTGTGAATGGTGAAATGCTATTGATCAAGTAAGATAAACTTTACAGTAAAGTTGAGAGTTTTGGTTCAGTCAAATCAAATAGTAGTCTAGACTCCTCATGAATGGCTTCAGCGAAGTAACTTTAATCCTGTCGAATAAGTTCAATTACTTTAAGTTTACGATCTCCCTGCAGGGAGATTTATTAGCTGATTTAGTACATAATGTGATGCTTCTGTATTTATTTGATGGTTTGAGCTGAAAGATTGTTTTGCTCCCACTGTTGGAAGAAAAAATGGATGAAAGCATAGTGCTACATTTCCCTAAAGTTCTTGCACAAACCAACATGAAACTAGGAGGACAAAAGTTCCCAACTGGTCAGGTTGAGGCCTCCACCGTATAGATTGAGGCCTCAGTCGTGAGTTTAGCACTTGTTGTTGCCTTATTACCTTACCTTTTCAAAAAAAAAAAAAAAAATTGTTGTTGCCTTGTTAGCCGCGAGTTAAGCATTTTTATTGCCTTGACAGCTGTGAGTTTAGCAATTTATGTTGCCTTGTTCGAAATGACATTTGACTCTTGCATGCAACAGTGCTCATGGATGACCAGAGGGAGACTCAGGCTGTGGAGGAGCTTACAGGAGCCATTTCTTTCAAACCTGACTTGCAAATGCTTAATCTTCGAGCAGCATTCCATGAGTCAATGACTGATTTCTCACGTGCTCTCCAGGATTGTGAAGCAGCCCTCTGCTTGGATTCCAATCATAAGGATACCTTAGATTTGTACAGTCGTACACGTATTCAAGCACGGCAAAATACGTGAAATATGCATGTGAATGGACTAGTTTTGAGGAGTACTTTCTGCTTTCGAAGAAAGAAGAGAAACGGCTTGAGCTTTCTAGTCTTCGGATATAAGGCTCCCTGCACAACCTTCTGTTGTGCATGGATTGGTGACTAAGACAAACTGGGAAATCATTGAGGAGGAGAAATTGGATTTGGTGTACATATGATTGAAGGACTGCTGAGAACATGATGGTAAAAAGTCGTTCTTTTTTTGATGGAGCAAAGCAGACCATTTCACAGTAAGCAAAATCAGGACACTCAAGCTCAATGTACTTTGACATTGTTTTGGTCATTAAGAGTTGGAATTCTCATACTCTTATCATAATTTCCGTATACGACCTAGAAAGAGGTAAAAATTCTCATTTGTGTAAGTTCAAGAGGAACTTTTCTTCTCTCATTCTGTTAAACGATAGAGTTGCTGGAATGTGTAGAAGTTCTCCGTTTTTCTTGCTGTTGTGAAAATTATAAGTCAAGATCCTTGTAATTAAATTAGATATCTGACCATGTATACCACGTTTAGGACAGTACACAAACATTAATACTGGCTTTGACGAGGTAATGGAGATAGTCTTCTCCAGAAGGCGATCAACTTAGATTGCTTGCTTGTAAATTTCTTCCCAGTTTACAAACTTGTGTAGTTGACTAACCAATATCAAACGCGTTCATGTCTAGTGGAATTAAAGAGGATAGACAACCAAGGGAAAAACTTGTGACCGAGAGTAGGTAGGGCGGAGTCTACAGCAGTCACAAGGAAGTTAGAATAGAAAAGGCATCAAAACATTTCGCCACAACAACTAGTAATGCTTTAGATAGCTTAATGGAATATTTGTTTTTGGCATGCCTTGCTTCTGAACTGAGCTTCCAAGTTGAACGACCAGTCATTAGCTGTCTTCGCTGCAGTTGAAGTCACTGCTATTTCAACACCACTTGACAGGGTGCCTTTGTAAATAGTTCCATTGGGCAAAGAGCCAATTATGTTGCTGAAGTCTTCACAAGCAGTTTCAAGTTCTGCTCGCAGGAGACTTGGTACACCTGAATACGAATTCTCCAACATAAATGCAGATCCACATTACAAGTAGGTGTAGTCACTGTGTATTATGCAATTAATTCATTTCTTCGTGCCCCACATGTTCAATGTTTTGTACTTAAAGAAGGTAAACAAATTTCAACAACATAATGATAATTCACCTGTCACAAATGCTTTCTGTAGCTGTCCACTAAAGTCCTGTTGCCCTAGGTTTAACCATTACCATCTTACTTCTTCGACAATAAACATACAAAAGGGCTGAAATGAATACAAGTAAAGAAGTTCCGCTACACCAGACACTATAAACATTATATGACGCTTGGATGTGGATGTTCTTTTATTTGTTTGGTCAGGAGTTGGAGCGGTAGAAGGCAGTTGGGAATGAGAGGGCTTCCATTTCCTGGGAAGTACTGGTGGATCAACTGGAGCATGTGGAGCTGGAGTTGGTGGTGACACTGGAGGTGGAGTAGGATTCAAAAACACAGAAGACGAGGGAGACGGCGATTCTGATGGAGAAGATATGGATGCAGAAGGAGGGCTTGAGATGTAAGATGTGGGTGTTCCAACAGGAGAAGTTGCAGGTGAAAGGAAGGTTGGTGATGGTGATGGAGAAACGAAGAACGAAGACGATGAGGATGACTTTGAATTCCTTTTGCTTCTTTCAGCTTTTCTTGGATTACCTAAACCAATAAACTGTAGCAGCCTCCACTTCACTGGATCTCCAAGTTGCTTTCTCTTCCTGTTGGACATTGAAGTTGTAGTGGTCAAATAAACTGATAATAACTCAGTAGAAAAGATTCAGTGCAGATTGTTCATATCTCAAGGCAGTAGGATTCATAGGACAAGGACTTCTTACACTGATCTCCCATCCTCAGCCTTGAACAAAGAAATTTCTAACTATAGAACATGCTATTCCTGAAAAATAACACATAATCTTTCAGCCTTCTAAATGTCAGCTACATTTGGATTATGTCCAGTTTCTATCAGATTTACAGTATATTCAGCAGACTCAAAAGGGTCGAATTAGGTGTAGTATATCTATCTCTCCATAAGCAAATGGATGAGATTAACCCTTCCTCAAACCAACACTTAGTTACTACCTCAACAATAACAACTTTTAATCCCCTACAAAATATAAGTGTTGTCATTGCAGAAGGGCTCGGATATTATAAGCATACTACCTCTGCATCTCCATTACAATCACCATCTGTACCAAGTTTATAAGCATTCTCCTTTCCGAGGATCACATTGACAAGTTCAACAGGTATAAGATGCAGGTTTTTTGGTTGTGACATGACATTCTGCACCATAAATCTAAAACCTAGTTTACGCCCTTGGCTGGATATTTTTACAAGTACCCGAGTTGTCCTGGCTGCAGTGGCACCCTTTCAGTGTCTCCTCTAGTCCTCTTGATGGGAAACATCATCTTGCGATTCTCATAAAGGTTCTTGGAGATTGGACCGAAAAACTGACACGCGGCGCGAATCTGGAATAGTCAGACCAGTGAATTTTGAATACAAGATGCGTGAAGAAACATAAAAGAGAAGATAAAATATAAATAATGCCTCATGACTAGAATTCACTTACCAAACACTAGGTTGGCTGTTGCAACCAGCAGTAGGAGCAACATTTGCTAATTGGTTTTCATCTATTTGAGATTCAGAAAGAATATTAAGATGATGAATTTCAGGAGCTACACTGCCGATGTACTTGTTGTCCAACAGACTGAAACCATAACAACAAACTTGAGTTTGGAAAAGTTCAAACAAAGGTGGTCAATAATGAGCTATAACCTCAAAAAACACCTACTCAGGATCGACAAAGACAGGTTGTTGCCAAAATTCATAGGAAATGGTCCCGAGAAGTTATTTTATGACCAAGGTCCAGCATTTCCAACTCCTTCAATTTCTTTCGGAATAATTCCAGAAAACGAATTATTGCGTAAAATAGTGCCAAAAGAAAAGAAAAAAAAAATCAGTGAATAAGATCAACTATTAAACTTACAGATCAACATTGAAACAAATGTGAAATGAGATGCTCACATGACTTAGAGTCAAATGTCCTAGCTCAGGTGTCAGAGTTCCTCTAAGACAAACATCTTTGTATACGGTTAAAACCGGGCCCACCCGATTTTACTATTTGACCGAGACGGGGAGATTGCATCGAAGGGCGGCCTCGTAACGGAACAGACTAAATCACGAGGACTAGGTACCGAGTTCAGAACCGAGGTACCTATCGAGATCGAGTCTAGTAGCAATCAAAGACAAACGAGACAGACATCGAGCAAGATCGAAGATAGCACAATAACAGAAAGGCGAGATATCTGTTACTGGTCGAGGATCACGGCGTAAATCTCGGTGACTGGTCGAGGATCATGGCGTAAATCTCGGAACGGATCAAATCAGAAACGGTTAATTAGCTAATCATAGGATTTCCTTCTGTAATTAGAGTTATACCATAAGTAGAACTCCTCTACTATATAAAGGGGAGTATTAACCATTTGTAAGACAGGTTGTTCCCACATAAAAAAGCCAATATAACGCCCTCTCTTTAACTTATACTCTCTTGTTCATCATCTTACTTTATTTTTAATTGCTTTGGTATCAATCAGTTCGAGGGCACCCTAGATCGAGGATTGAATTCCATTTCAACACTGGTTTGCTTTACTATATAGCTCATTTCCGTTATTAATTTTCATATTTATCAATTAGTATTAAGTGAAATCACGTGTCCTTAGAACTATATTATGAGTTTAATTGTTATCCAATTTTAAGGATAAATAGTTTGGCGCCCACCGTGGGGCTAAGGATAATAGTGATTGCTTAATACTAATTTCGATAACACACACTGCTTTACACTTGTTCTCGTAAGAATCATTATTTTCAGGATAAACATGTCAAACTTACAAGTAACACCTACACGTGGTGACAACGGTATCGGAATTCACGGGGAAAATGACAATGTAGCCGCCCCAGGAATCGAGGTGCCTCAGGCTGACCTCGAGGGAGCACCAATTGCAAATCCCGTCGATGACAGTTCACATGTCGTCCTAAATACAAATTTGGGCGTTGATCCCGAAGGTAGCGTACAAAAGGAAGTTCGATCAGGTGGTCGAGGTACGCAGGGCGGAGAAGACGGTGGAGTTAGTCTCCAATTGATATTCAAAATGTTACAGGCTCAACAAGACGCTATAGCATAACTACAAAATCAACACCGAACACCGAGTAGGATCAAACCAGAAATCATCCATAGGACCGAGCATGTGCTGGAAAGGTCGAATGCCAATGAATCGGGGATTGACCCCGCCATTATGAAAATGCTCGAGGAGTTCACTAAAAGGATTGAATCGGGTGAAAAGAAAATCGAGGCAAATGACACTTCTTATTTCCTAATGAGCATGTCACTTCTTATACGTGCGCAATAAAAGGGAATGACTTGGAAGACGATGAAATTGAGTATGTTTTACTGAAGAAATTTGGAGAAACCTTGTCAAAAGGAGATATGATATAGTACCATAATTTAACACCTAATTCTATCGATTCCTTCGCCATGCTTGCAGACTCCTTCGTGAAGGCACATGCTAGAGCAATAAAGGCTGCAACTAGGAAGTCTGACCTCTTCAAGGTGAAATAAAAAGACAACGAAATGCTGAGGGAATTTGTATTTCGGTTCCAGATGGAACGCATGGAACTGCCACTGGTCACATACGATTGGGCTGTTCAAGCCTTTACTCAGGGTTTGAACGAACGAAGTTCAGTGGCATCACGACAGCTAAAGTAGAATTTAATTGAATATCCAGCGGTAACCTGGGTCGATGTACATAATCGGTACCAGACAAAGATTAGGGTCGAGGATGATCAATTGGGGACCCCTTCCGGTTCAGTTTATCCAAACAGGCCCGTCGGCAGAACTCAAAGGGATATCGATAGAGAACCCCGGTCGAATAGAGATCGATATCAACCATACAATGCAGATAGTAGGAACAGCAGCCCAGGATGCAATCCCATCCAAAATGATCTAAGGAACGATCGAGGACAGAGCTCTCGAGGGCTCATGAGCAAAAGTGGTTTCGATAAACATGCCGGTCCCACAGACCGAGCTTCGCGAATTCTTGAGCGACCGAGCTAAAATCCATTTAAGAGACAAGGATGCAAATGGGAAAAACGAGCAGGAAAAACCTCAGCACATGATACACATGATCATTGGTGGGGTTGATATTCCACAAGGGTCCGTGTTCGAACGCACTAAAGTATCAATCACCAGGAAAAAATGAACTCGTGACTATGTGCCCGAAGGCACTTTATCATTCAATGATGAGGAAGAAAAAGGGATCTCACAACCCCACAATGATATTTGGTAATCTCCATCCTTATGAATAAAATTCAGATTAAATATGTTTTAATTGATCCAGGAAGCTCGGCCAATATTATTTGATCGAGGGTCGTGGATCAACTCGGCCTGCAAGATCAGATCGTACCCGCAGCTCGGATTCTCAATGGCTTCAACATGACGAGTGAAACAACTAAAGGTGAAATCATCCTACCAGTAAATGTAGCCGGAACTATTCAAGAAACAAAGTTCCATGTGATCGAGGGCTATATGAGGTACAACGCACTACTCGGAAGGCCTTGGGTTCACAACATGAGGGCGATCCCCTCAACCCTTCACCAAATGCTGAAGTTCCCAAAACCAGATGGAGTAGAAATAGTGTATAGGGAACAACATGCTGCCAAATGTTTGCAGTCGACGAAGTAATACCGGTATCGGCACTTTCGTCAACAAAGAGATCAGAGTCTAAAGGAGAACAGGAAGCTAAATAGCAATCATAGCCACCAGCCTCGACTCAGTCGGTGAAGTAGGAAATGGACGAGGGCGATGAATATTGGACCCCTCGACCCTTCATAATCCCCGAGGATTCCAACGCCACCAAATCGACAGTCGAAGAGCTGGAGCAAGTCATACTGATCGAGTATCAACCCGATCGAAAGGTATAAAAACTCATTAAATTTCTTATCAATAATATGGATTGTTTTACTTGGTCCCACCTAGATATGATAGGAATCTCACCGGAGATCACAACACATCGACTGAGCTTGGACCCAAAGTTTCGCCTGGTAATACAAAAAAGAAGGCCTCAGTCCGAGGTAAAACATGCATTCATCAAGGACGAGGTAACCAAACTTCTCAAAATAGGATCCATTCGGGAAGTAAAATATCCCGAATGGTTAGCGAACATAGTCATAGTGCCTAAAAAGGGAAATAAACTTAGAATGTGCGTAGACTATAAGATTTAAACAAAGCATGTCCTAAAGACTCTTTTCCTCTGCCGAATATCGATCGCATGATCGATGCCATGGCCGGCCACGAGATCCTTAGTTTTCTTGATGCCTACTCTAAGTACAATCAAATACAAATGAACCCGGAAGATCAGGAAAATACTTCGTTCATCACTAAGTACGATACCTATTATTACAATGTAATGCCGTTTGGACTACAAAATGCTGGTGCCACTTATCAACGCTTAGTAAATCGAATGTTCGAAGAAAATAATAGGTGAATCAATGGAGGTTTATATTGACGATATGCTAGTTAAATCCCTGCGAGTAGAGGACCATTTGACACATTTGCAGTAGACCTTCGATATACTGAGGAAATACTACATGAAACTCAACTCGGAGAAATGTGCATTCGGGGTCGGCTCGGGCAAATTCCTCGGCTTTATTGTATCAAATAGGGGAATCGAAATGAACCCCGATAAAATCAAGGCAATCAAAGATATCACAGTTGTGGACAATGTTAAGGCCGTACAAAGATTAACAGGGCGCATAGACGCCCTAGGCCCATTCATATCGAGGTCTTCAGATAGAAGTCACAGATTCTTCTCACTGCTCAAAAAGAAGAACAATTTTGCATGGACCCCGGAATGCCAACAAGCATTAGAAGAATTAAAACGATACCTCTTGAGCCCGCCATTGCTTCATACTCCGAAAGCGGATGAGCAACTCTACTTATACTTAGCAGTCTCGAAAATCGCGGTAAGTTGGGTCCTAGTTCGAGAATAGCAAGGTACGCAATTTCTTATTTACTATAATAGTCGAAATTTAGGTGAGGCTGAGACCCGGTACCCACACTTAGAAAAATAGCGCTTGCCCTAATATGCGCCTCTAGTAAATTAAAACCATATTTTCCGTGTCACCCGATCTGTGTGGTGATTACTTATCCCCTTCACAACGTTTTGCATAAGCCCGAACGTTCGGGCCGGCTGGCCAAATGGGCCATCTCGATTAGTGGGTATGATATCAAGTTCCGACCCCGAACGACCATCAAGTCTCAAATCTTAGCGAACTTTGTGGCCGACTTTACGCCACACCTCGTACCTGAGGTCGAAAAGAAACTATCATTAAAGTCGGGGACATCATCGGGGGTGTGGACTCTCTTCACGAATGGTGCTTCGAACGTGAAGGGGTCCGGGCTAGGCATCATTTTGAAGCCGCCCACGGGTAATACAATTAGACAAGCTATCAAAATTTCCAAGTTAACTAACAATGAGGCCGAGTATGAGTCCATCATTGCAGGTCTCGGGATAGCTAAAGTGTCACGCCCCAAAACCGAGGGCGTGACCGACGCTCAACCGAGTGAAATCGATCGAGCAAGCCTGTTAGATTTCCTTCTATCCAAACTCATCCACGAATGGAGATAATACATATTTTCATTAATTAGACAAAACATGACCATGTCTACAATACCAATTCATTACCAATAGTTTTCATCATTTTTAAAGTCTCAAATGGGACAAGTAATACAACCACAATATAACATAGTTTGTCTTTCCCAGCACCAACACACAACCCACACTATGTCTACGGAGCCTCTATAGATAAGAAAAAGTACAATGACCGGCAACAAGGCCCTGGCTATACCTCAAACAAAATACACAAAGAACAAAAGATATATGACCCCGCAATGAAGTGGGGCTCACCAAGTCGGCTGGGAAGAAGGTGTGCTGCTATCACTAATCAATACCTCCTGCTGTGGAACCACCTGCATCCATTTAAAGATGCAGCGCCCCCAGCAAAAGGGACGTTGGTACCGTCGAATAGTACTAGTATGAAAATCAAACACCAATTTAAGAATTTAGAAATACAATATGAATATGATAAATCAGGGCGACAGTAGCATGATATAGCTAACCGTTTAAACCAAACCAAGCTTATTAAGAGCTAGTAATATTATTTATAGGATTTAAGATGCGATCCTCTATAACCATCTTCATACAAAGCGGCCCAGCCGCCTCACCCGATGTATGCAGGTGGAGGTGTAAATACAATACGACAACTCTACTCAAGCGGCCCCGTCGCCTCACCCCAATGTATGCGGGTGGATGTATAACAACAATACCGAGAACATACACAATGCGGCTATACCGCCTCACCCCAATATATGCGGGTGTAAATGCATCAACGATACCACTACCAACACAAAGCGGCTATGCCGCCTCACCCCAATGTATGCGGGTGGGAACACATCAACGATACCAATACCAACACAAAGCGGCTATGCCGCCTCACCCCAATGTATGCGGGTGGTGGTTCCACAACAATACCAAAACTATACACAAAACAGTCGTACCGCCTCACCCCAATGTATGCGGGTGGAGGTGTATCACAATCACCATCTTTATACCATAATCCCCACACAAAGCGGTCATGCCGTCTCACCCCAATATATGCGGGTGGAGGTGTATCACAATCACAATCTCTACACAACTTTGCATAATAACTTTCACATAATTCACGACTTGAAATTATAATAAGTGGATACACAATCCATAGTTTGGGACACATCCTCAATCTATAATGCAATATGATAAGAGCATTTGAAATACGAATTGAACATATATCTTCATTACAAAACTTGTCGAAATACTCGATTTGTAATCAATATCTCGGAACTTACAAGGATAATAGGAATTCCAATTCTTAAAGAAGGTTTAGCCAACATACCTCACTTGAGCTTCCTTACACTCTAAATGTTCCGGAATTCTTAGCAACTTCAATCTATTTTAGAAATATAACAAATTGAACCGAAATTAGGAAGATGATCATGGTTCTAGCTCATTTAAGTATTTTATCAAACACTAGGTGTGCATTAAGGTTTCAAGGTCCTTTTATGGAGAATTCAATCATTACACAACCCAATCTTTACCATTTTTAGCTCAACAATCTTCTTACACCCTTTGATAACACATGCATGTAAAATAAACAACTCTCATGCCCAAAATTATCTTTCTAATTACCCACTTCTACACAAAATTCGAAATTGAGGGTTAGGGTATAGAATCTTACCTCTAGGATGAAGACCTA
>AWOL01S0054563.1:0-18721 GCA_000715115.1 Nicotiana otophora | reverse complement strand
TGAAAATCAAATCAAAAATATTTTTGGGAGCATCATTAGCAAAACCGAGGAAGAGTGGGTCATAAGGCCTACACCTGAAACTACACGTGCCAGTGTAGGGGCGGATTCTGATTATTCCCCTTATTTGGGATGAAATTGTGTTATTATTCCCCTTATTTGGGATGAAATTGTGTTATTATTCCCCTTAATTGGGATGAACTGGTAATAATTGTGGAATGGAAAAGATCAACCCACACGACATATGTGGGAAGACGGCCTAGCTGATCGGGTGGATATCGGACTCCATGTTGCGCACATGGTGGTACTACTCTTGGTAACAACTTTCTTTCGCATCACCTGTCAAACCACATTGTCCGTGGGGAGATGGACTAGCCGACCGGGCGTGATCGGACTCCGTGCTAACAAAGACGGTGGAATATCGATGCTAATGATCTCCCAACCAAAATTGTATATGAAGTTCGTATTTTGAAAATTATTATGTTTTAACTGAACATTTGGATATTGTTGATTATGATTTGCTGTTTTTATGTGTTGCCTTTTCTTATATGGGCATTCTATTTTGAAAGAGGACTTTTAGCTATGCATACTAGTACTATTCGACAGTACTAACGTCCCTTTTTCCAGGGGCGTTGCATCTTTAATGCATGTAGGTGGTTCTACAGAAGGAGGCATTGATTAGTGACAACAATGCACTCTTTTCAGCTGATTTGCTGAGCCTCACTTCATTTCGGGGTCATATATCTTTTGTTTTTCATGTACTGTATTTTGAGGCATAGCCGAGGCCTTGTTTCCGGCATTTCCATATTACTCTTCTATTATGCTTAGAGGCTCTGTAGACAGGTTGTGGGTTGTGGTTGATGTTGGGGAATTGAACTAGAAATGTTGGTATTTGGAAATCATGTTTTTTATTAATTCTATAAACTCGTAGTATTTTGGAAATTATGAATGAAGCTCTTAATGGGAATGAAAAGGAAGTTGTTAATAAAAGCTTTCCAGTGTTTGATTTAATGGAGTACATCTTCTCTTTATTCATGGATAAGTTTGGGTAGAAGAAAATCTAACAGGCTTGCTCGGCCGGGTTCTCTCGGTTGAGTGCCGATCGTGCTCCTCGAGTTTGGGGCATGACAAAAACCCACTCCCCAACCATGAATGCAACGTCGCAAACCTTCCGATCTGCATAACTCTTCTGCATGGACTGGGCTGTACGAAGTCGATCCTAAATCAATTTAACTTTTCCCAAGGCATCCTGAACCAAGTCTGTACCCAATAGCCTAGCCTCACCCGACTAGAACCAACCCTTTGGAGACCGGCACCGTCTACCATACAAAGACTCATACAAGGCTATCTGAATGCTCGCCTGATAACTGTTATTGTAGGAAAACTCCGCAAGTGGAAAGAACTGATCCCAAACAAAATTCATCACACATACACAAAACATATCCTCTAATATCTGAATAGTGCGTTCGGACTGCCCATCCGTCTGAGGGTGAAATGCTGTACTCAACTCCACACGAGTACCCAACTCACACTGTACAACTCTCTAGAACCGTGATGTAAACTACGTACCCCGATTAGAGATGATAGATACCGGTATGCCATGAAGTCTGACAATCTCGCGAATGTAAACCTGAGCTATCTACTCCGAAGAATAAGTAGTAACTACAGGAATGAAATGAGCTGACTTGGTCAATCTGTCCACAATCACCCAAACTGCATCGAACTTCCTTTGAGTCTGTGGGAGCCCAACAACGAAATCCAAAGTGATCCACTCCTATTTTCACTCCGGAATCTCTAACTTCTGAAGCAATCCACCTGGTCACTGATGCTCATATTTCACCTACTAATAATTTATCCAACGAGCTACATATTCCACTATGTCCTTCTTCATTCGCCTCCACCAATAGTGGTGCCTCAAATCCTGATATAACTTCGCGGCACCTCGATGAATGGAGTACCGTGAGCTGTGAGCCTACTATAGAATCAATTCACACAAACCATCTACATTAGGCACACATAGCCTGCCCTGCATCCGCAACACACCATCATCTCCAATGGTGACTTCTTGGCGTCACCATGCTGAACCGTGTCCTTAACGACAAACAAATAGGGGTCATCATACAGGCGCTCCCTGATACAATCATAAAGAGAAGACCGAGCAGAGTTTTGGCTTGTATGGCATTTCGGTGTTTTGATCATGCGAGCGAGTTCGTATGATATTTTTGGACTTGTATGCATGTTTGGTTTGGAGCCCCGTGGGCTTGGGTGAGTTTCGGATAAGTTGCGGCTTGTCATGACCCCAATTTCTCTCAGTAGGATATCATAATGACACCTAGTCTCTAAGATTAGGTAAGCCTAACAATTAAACGGAATAGCAGAAATATAAAATTGAAGCTCAAATCTCAATATGTAACATAAATCAAACTACGATTCAAAATAGATACATCTCCCAAAGAAACAAGTCACAAGCTTTTAAGAGAAAATACTAAGTGTCTCTATACATCAAAGTCTAAAAAGAATAAGGGAAACAACATAATAATGATAGAGGGGGACTCCGAAGTCTGCAGACGCTGGCAGATATACCTTGAAGTCTCCACGTGCGGTACAACTCACTGGTATCTAGTCTGATAGGAAGAACCTGGATCTGCACAAAAAGATGTGCAGAAGTGTAGTATGAGTACACCAGAATGTACCCAATAAGTGCCAAGCCTAACGTCGGTAGAGTAGTGACGAGGTCAGGTCAGGGCCCTACTGGTTTAAAAGATAAGCAAGGCAGAAGATATAATAATATTTTGAAATTACTGAGAATTTAAACAACAAGAAGTTTCAAAAAATAATAACGCAACAAATAGAGGTAAATAACAAGGGCGCTCCTGAGGTACCGCCTCGTAGTCCTAAATGTAAATGTGCAACAGGGGGATCTCCCGAGATACCGCCTCGTAGTCCCAAAGTAAATATGCAAGATAGGGTGATCTCCCGAGGTATCGCCTTGTAGTCCCAAAGTAAATATGCAGCTCATCAATTATGGAACCACGAATTTTACAGCAAGAAATTCTACAGTTAAAGACTGAATACAATAATCAAGGAAACATGTAATTCGACTAAGCATGTTGCACAAATTTCAAGTAAAGTTAAGACACGTAGACATGCTACATATGCTAAGGCAACTCGATTAAGGAACTTAAAAGAAATTTACTCAGCAAGAACCGAAATTTTCAACAATTAGCCCATGTACGCAATCGTCACCTCGAGTACACAGCGATCACATATCACAAATTGTTACAACAGTACCAAATCCTAAGGAGATTTCCCCCACACATGGTTAGACAAGTCACTCACCTCCAATCTCGCTCAATCAATCTGTAAGAATGCCTTTCCCTCAACTTTTCGACTATGAATGACCCAAATCTAGCCAAAAGCAATTACATAACATGAATACAACTACAAGAAACTAATTTAAATCATAAATCTACGACTTTAGCGAAAAAATCAAAAGTCGCCACGGGCCCATATCTCGGTATCAGGTAAAAGTCAGAAAATATGAATATCCATTCGATATCGAGTTTACTCATACCAAATTTACTAAAATCCAACACCAAGTCGTCACTCAAATCCCCAAATTTATCTCTCCAAATTTCCAACCTCAAACTCCCAAATTCCACCTTAAAACACATACAATTTAGGTGGGAAAATCAATGTTGAAACAAGATTATTGATCAAGAATGAGTACAAGGGACTTACCTCAAGAAATCCCTTGAAAATTCTCTCAAACTCCACCCAGATCCGAGCTCAAAATGTCTAAAATGATAAAAATCACGAGCCCTTGATTTAATATAGTCTGCATAGGCTTTTTGCTTATGCGGAAACTTAGCCGCATCTGCGGTGTCGCAGAAGCGACCAAATACCCGCTTCTGTGGTTTCCCTCACTCCTGTGGTCAACCCTTCCGCACTTGTGGAACTTTCACTTCTGCGGCCTCGCTTCTCCGAGACGAAGACCTCTTCTGCGGACTCCCCCATGCCAGGTCCCTTCCGCTTCTTCGCTGCCTCCTTCGCATCTGCGATGGCGCAGATGCGGAATTTCCCTCGCATTTGCAACCTCTACCCACACTGCCCCAAACCACTTCTGCGACTCAAAGATCGCTTCTGCTGGCTCGCACCTGCGGTCAATCTTGTGCAGGTGCGATTACACCAGAGCTAGTTGCCTTCAGTCTTTCTCACAAGTCCAAATTTGATCCGTTAACCATCCAGAATCCAACCGAGGCCTCCGGGACCTCAACCAAACATACCAACAAGTCCTAAAACATTGTACAAACTTATTCTAGCCTTTAGATCACATCAAACAACTCTAGAAATATGAATTGCGCATCGATTCAAGCCTAATGAACTTTAAAACTTTAAACTTCTACATCAGATGCCGAAACCTATCAAATCAAGTCCGATTGACCTTAAATTTTGCACACAAGTCATAATTGAAATTATAGACCTATTTCAACTTCCGAAATCAGAATCTGACCCCGATATCAAAAAGTCCACTCCGGTCAAACTTCCCAAAAATTATTCAATTTTTCAAACTTTCGCAAATTGACGCTAAAATGACCTACGGACCTCCAACTTAACATCCGAACATGCTCTTAAGACCAAAATCACCCTACGGGGCTATTGGAATTGTCGAAACTCCATTCCAGAGCTGACTCTATACAATTCGAACTACGATCGATCCTACGATTTAAAATTCCATTTTAGGGACTATGAGTCCCATTTCACTCCAAAATCAAAAACAAATCCTCCCGACAAGTCATGCAATCAAAAAAATGAAATATAGGGAGCAATAAATAGGGGTTTGGGGCTAATACTCTCAAAACGGACGACCGGGTCATTACATGAATGTTTTGAACTTAAGGAAATTATTGGTTCTGGTGCAAGTCTCTAATCTCGCAATTGCAAGGTCAGTGTCGCATTTGCGAACGTTCATGTCTTTTGTCAGGTTCACATTTGCGAACAAGTAGTTCGCATTTGCAAAGTGGTACTGGGGGAGGGTGGTTTATATTTGCGATCAAATGGTCGCAATTGCGGAAGTCCAAGTTTGCATTTGCGAACAAAACTATCGCATTTGCAATGGCAACAGAGATGGGGGATCTTCACATTTGCGAAGGCTTTCTCACATTTGCGGGGTTCGCAATTGCAAACCCCAGGTCGCAATTGCAACATTTGCGCTTGGACTAAAGAAGGGAACAACACTAATTGGCTCATTTCTTTCAAATTCTCAACCCTAAACACCTTAGAGGCAGTTTTTCTAAGAGCTTTTCTTCCTATATTCATTGGTAAGTGACTCTAATCTACTTCCTTTCAATTACCCATTATATTTCATAATATTTCAACATCAAATGTAAGATTTTCATGGTAAAAATTAGGGATTTGGGTAGAATTAGGTATTTTTGTAAACTTTGGATTTCGACCTCTAATTGAGGTCGGATTTCCAATTGAATGGCATCACCGGGCTCGGGGGTGAATGGGTGATCGGGTTTTGGTCCGAACCTCGGGTTTTGACCAAGCGGGCTCGAAGTTGACTTTTGTTGACTTTTTCAATAATGATCTAACTTGAACCTCTTTCATTCGTGGGTAGTTTCTAAGGATTATTTTGAATCGTTTGGTCAATAATTTAATAGATTTGGTTGGTATGGAGGCTTGTTCGAAAGGCAAGGCCATGTTTGAACCTTGATTTTATTGCGGAGTAAGGTAAGTGTTAGGTCTAACCTTGATTTGAGGGAATAGGAATCCTTGAGCTATGTGCTATGTGAATTTCATAAGTAGCAACATATATGAGAGGTGACGAGTGTCTATACGCCGTCAATTACTTGTTTCCATGTCTACCGAATTTCATTAATTATAGCATTCCATGTCTTGATTGTTACATGCCTTAGTTGCTTCATATGCCTTAACTTGTTACTTGCCATTTATTATTCTCGCATTATACATGTTAATTTCTTCCATGCTCCCATGCTTAATTGATATTTGCCTTAATTGTCTGACTTGTACCCTTTAACTATCATATATTTGACTTGTCTTGTTTCTCAGTATTAAGTGTAGCCTTTCATGATTTGGTACGAGATTCCTTCTTGAATTGTAGCTTCCATATTTGTTAATTATAGAGATTCTTGTGATTCGAGTTGTTAAATTGATTGCACTTATTGATTTATTTATATCGGGTTGCACGCCGCAATATGTGGACTAAGGGAGAAATTTTATTAATACGGTGGGATCGGGTTGCGAGCCGCAATAGGTGAAATAAGGGTGGATTGATATGGTAAAATAAGGGAGAATCATGATATTGACTCTGATTATATGGTAGGATCGGGTTGCGCATCGCAACATATATATATATACACTTATTATTATTGATACTTACATGGTGGAATAAGGAAGGATCGTGTTGTATTCATACTACACTCTGCACATCTTGTTTAGATTTTGGAGTCGGTCCCAGCGGTGGTAAGTAGATTTCTCGGGTTTACTATCAGTACGGAGACTTGAGGTATAGCTGCTCGGCATTTGCTACCCTAAAGTCCCCTTCAATCATATGTTAGCTGTGTATTTTCTTTCAGACAGCTTTACTTTCATTCAGACCCTTACCTATTTTATTCTAGTAGCTCGTGCACTTGTGACACCAGATTCGAGGTTGTATTTAGATATTTCAGATGTTATGGCTTTTTGCACTTTGTTTCAGTTTTATCTCAGTTATTTTAGTAATTGACATAAGTTAAATTTGATTTTTTAAAAAGTGGCTTTAAATTGTTCTAACGTTGGCTTTCCTAGCAAGTGAAATGTTAGGCGCCATCACGGTTCCAAGGGTGGGATTTTCAGGGCGTGACAAGTTGTTATCAGAGCACTAGGTAGCCTAGGTCTCACGAGTCATGAGCGAGCTTAGTAGAGTCTGGAGGATCGGTACTGAGACGTCTGTACTTATCTTTCAGAGACTATGAAGTTTAGGAACAATTTCACTTCTATTCTTCTCTGTCGTGTGATTTTATTCTATCATTGATGATTAAACTCTTTTATTCTTGTTCTCTCACAGATGGCGAGAACACGTACTACATCTACAGCTGGGCAGGAGCCAGGGCCACCTGTGGCAGCTATGACTAGGGGTAGAGGTCGAGGACGAGGTAGCACCAGAGGTCAAGGCAGAGGTAGAGCTTAGCCTAGAGCTCGAGTAGCAGCACCCGCAGTGGAGCTTAAGTGGATTTCGAGGAGGAGGTTCCAACTCAGACTGTACCTGTTGGACCAACTCAAGTTCCAGAGGGGTTCATAGCCACTCCAGTGCTTCAGGACACTCTAGTCTATTTGGTGGGACTTATGGAGAGTGTGGCCCAAACTGGTACATTTCCGGTGGCACCAGACGTCTCTCGGGGTGGGAGAGGAGCACAAACTCCCACTACTCACACTCCGGAGCAAGTGGCTCCCTAGTTTCAGACTCCATCAACCCCTCTAGTTGAGGTAGTTAAGCCGGTTGTTGTGGCACATGCCGGTGATATGCCTGCTTTGTCTTCTGAGGCTATGTTGAGGTTGGATAAGTTCACCAATCTCTTTCCTATTTATTTCAGTGGTACATCTTCTGAGGACCCACAGGATTTTCTGGACCGTTTCCATGAGGTGTTACGCAACATGGGTATAGTTGATACCAATAGGGTCAATTTTGCAGCATTTCTGATGACTGGTTCTGCCCGGAGATGGTGGAGAGATTATATATTGACTAGATGAGTTGGGTCGCCTGCACTTACCTGGGATCAATTCTCACAGCTATTTATAGAGAAGTTCATCCCCGGTGACCTCATGTAGTTCAGAGTGGTGGCCCCCAGCCCCGGTGCTATGCTTTCCCAACTAGGCCTGAGGCCAAGTCATTTGATGTCGTTATCATAGGTATTGTCCCAGTTTGCCATAGAGATGCTTCAGTTCTATTTGATCTGGGCTCTACTTATTCCTACATGTCATCCTATTTTGCTTCATATCTGGTTGTGGGAGATTCTATTGTTGTAAATCGCGTCTATCGCTCATGTGTGATTACTTTTGGGAGTCTTGAGACTAGCATAGATATTCTACTTCTTGATAGGGTAGATTTTGATATTATCTTGGGTATGGATTGGCTGTCACCTTATCATGCTATATTGGACTTTCACACCAAGACGGTGACCTTAGCCATGCCGGGGTTTCCTCGATTACAGTAGAGAGGGACTTCTGGCCACTCTACCAACAGAGTTATTTTTTATGTGAAGGCTTTACGTATGGTTGAGAAGGGATGTCAAGCTTATTTGGCCTATGTCCGTGATTCTAGTACGGAGGATCCCTCCATGGATTTAGCACCCGTTGTTCGTGAGTTTCCATAGGTATTTCCTTTAGATCTTCCAAGGATACCACTCGACATAGATATTGACTTCTGCATTGATTTGGCTCTGAGCACTCAGCCCATTTCTAATCCCCCATACCATATGGCCCTGCCGGAGTTGAAGGAACTGAAGAAGCAGTTGCAAGATTTGCTTGATAAGGGCTTCATTAGACCTAGTGTCTCGCCCTGGGGTGTGTCTGTGTTGTTCGTGAAGAAGAAAGATGGGTCGATGAGAATATGTATAGACTATCGGCAATTGAACAAGGTCACTATCAAGAACAAATATCTGATGTGTGGCTATAATTCATGGTTTAGAACATTATTCGCCTTGCATTTTTATACGCTTTAATGATAAAGTACACCTTATTTGCGTGTAATAGGGTCCATTTTATATGTAGGTGAATTGGAGATGAAAGTAGAAGAAAAAGGAGACCTACAAGTCGAAAGAGTGCGCGGGAGGGAGATGATGATGAGGAGGAGGACGAACATGATGAAGAGTAGAGAGTGTCAGAGGATGAAGACGCTGCTTGATCAAGGAGTTTCTTTACACCCTACTCATTTTTCGTGTTGTCGTTTTGTGCATGCACTGAGGATAATGCATGATCTAAGTGTGGGGTGGGGACTTGTACATGTTAATTTTAGTTATTTAGTATTTGTTTGCTTTGTTTTAGTATGTGTTTTAGTATTAGTTTAGTAATTGATTTGGCTATGTGTTTTAGAAAAATAGAAGAAAAACAAAACAGAAAAATTGGACTCTTCCCGACGATGGATCTCCTAGATATTTTTCTTGAGGGAAGTAAGTCTAAAGAAAATACCAAAAAGTGTTTTTGTGTAGGTTGTGTAGTAATTCTCCCTTGGTTTTTCTTTGGGCCGCGGTTTTTTTTCAAGGTCTTTTAGTTGAACCGGGTGTAGTTAGTTTTAATTTTTAGGAGTAGGAACCACGAAGCTATGCATTTAATTGTAGCAATATATCTTAGCTTTGTTATGCCTTGAGAATAGTTAGTACTATGTTCGTGATGCTTAGGCTCGGTTTTTGACTCTAGCACAAATACCTTAAATCGTAGATTCCTAATTTTGCTTAACTGCTTTGACTGGAGTGTCGCGATGAAACCAATCCTGAGTGAGTTATGTTCCATGTGTGTGTGAGTTTTGTGTGTATTTTGTGCATTGTATTTGATGTCTAGAACTTTCCCTGTGTGTGTGCAAAGCGAAATAGTAGTCTTGTTCAGTCTGAGAAGTGATATAGGCATTTCTTTGTTAAGCCATATATATATAGTTTACCCACCTAAAAGTTATGTAACGTAGTTAACCCCTTTGAGCATGTAATCCTGTTTCTTTGGCAACCACACTACAAGCCTTACCCAATTGTTTAATTAACCATCTATTTGAACCTTTTCACCTCTAATGAGCACTTGAATTATTATGAACTTTGTAAAAGTAAAAGTGGGGTGGTTGGTTTGGTTTTTGAGTGGAACTAATGAAATAAGGAGAAAGGTGCACTGTTTTGAAAAAGTAAGAGCCGCTTGAATTGAAAAAGAAAGAAAGAAAGAAAACAATAGTTGTATTGCTGTGAAAAAGAATATTCTGTGATAAGTGGCGAGTCTTAATGTAATTGTGCTTAAAGAAGTATGGGGTAATATACATTGATGTGAAGGTGGAGTTTTGGTTTAACATAAGTATGGGTTGTGTATTAAAGTATATGTATCAGTATCTGTTGCCGAGGATTGATGACTTATTTGATCAACTTCAGGGTGCCAAAGTGTTTTCGAAGATTGAGTTTTAGGTGTAGCTACCATCAATTGAAGATTAGGGCATCCGATGTCCCTAAGACAACTTTTCGAACTCGGTATGGGCATTTTGAGTTCCTAGTGATGTCATTTGGGTTGGCAAACGCCCCAACAACATTCATGGATTTGATGAACCGGGTGTTCAATCCCTACTTGGATTCTTTTGTGATTGTATTGATTGATGATATCTTGATCTACTCCAGCAGTCAAGAGAAGCATGAGCAGCATATTCGGATTGTACTTCAAACTCTGAGAGATAGCCAGTTATATGCCAAGTTTTCGAAGTGTGAGTTTTGGTTAGACTCAGTCGCCTTTTTGGGACATGTTGTATTGGCAGAGGGCATAGAGGTGGATCCTAAGAAGATTGAGGCAGTTCAGAACTGGCCTAGACCTACTTCAGCTACAGAGATCTGGAGTTTCCTGGGTTTAGCAGGTTATTATCGCCGGTTCGTGGAGGGGTTTTTATCCATAGCAGCCTTATTGACTAGGCTGACCTAGAATGGTGCCCTGTTTAGATGGTCGGATGAGTATGAGTTGAGCTTTCAGAAGCTCAAGATTTCTTTGCCTACGACGCCAGTGTTGGTGTTTCCCACAAGTTTAGGATCCTACACGGTGTATTGTGATGCATCTTATATCAGGCTTGATGCAATATTGATGCAGGATGGTAGGGTGATTGTATACGCATCACGACAGTTGAAGGTTCTTGAGAAGAATTACCCTATTCATGACTTAGGGTTGGCAACCATTGTTCATGTACTGAAGATTTGGAGGCACTATCTTTGAGGTGTGTCGTGCGAGGTATTCATAGATCATCAGAGTCTATAATAGTTTTTCAAGTATAAGGATCTCAACTTGAGGCAGAGGAGGTGGTTGGAGCTGTTGAAAGACTATGATATTACCATTTTGTATCATTCCGGGAAGGCTAATGTGGTGGCCGATGCCTTGAGTAGAAAGGCAGTGAGCATGGGTAGCCTTGCATATATCCTAGTTGGTGAGAGACCGCTTGCAGCAGATGTTCAGGCTTTGGTCAATCAGTTTATGAGGTTATATGTTTCAGAGCCCAGTCGTGTGGTAGCTTGCACAGTCGCTCGGTCTTCCTTGTTAGAGCGCATCAGAGAGCGTCAGTATGATGATCCCCATTTGCTTGTCCATAGGGACACAGGTGCGACACGATGGTGCCAAGTAGGTTACCATTGGAGATGATGGGGTTTTGAGGATGCAGAGCCGTATTTGTGTGCCCAATGTGGATGGGCTTTGTGAGTTGATCCTTGAGGAGGACCACAGTTCCCGGTATTCTATTCACCCGGGTGCCGCAAAGATATATCAGGACTTGTGGCAGCATTATTGGTGGATGAGGATGAAGAAGGATATATTTGCATATGTAGCTTGGTGTCTAAATTGTCAGCAAGTTAAGTACGAGCATCAGAGACCTGGTGGTTTGCTTCAGAAGCTAGAGATTCCTGAGTGGAGGTGGGAGCGTATCACTATGGATTTTGTTGTTGGACTCTCACAGACTCAGAAGAAGTTTGACGCAGTATGGGTCATTGTGGACAGGCCGACCAAGTCGGCACATTTCATTCCAGTAGCAGTTATATATTCTGTTAGAGTGGTTAGCTGAGATCTACATCCTCGAGATCGTCCGTCTTTACGGTGTTCCCGTATCTATCATTTTTGATCGAGGTACGCCGTTCACCTCGCACTTCTGGAGGGCTGTACAACGTGAGTTGGGCACGCAAGTTGAGTTGAGCATAGAATTTTACCTCCAGACGGATGGACAGTCCGAGAACACAATTTAGATATTGGAGGATATGCTTCGCGCTTGTGTTATGGATTTCGGGGGTTCTTGGGATCAGTTATTTTCACTTGCGGAATTTGCCTACAACAATAGATACCAGTCGAGCATTCAGATGGCCCCCTATGAGGCATTATACGGGAGGTGGTGCCGCTCACTAGTTGGATGGTTCGAGCTGGGGGAGGCTCGGTTGTTGGGTATAGAGTTGGTACATGATGCCTTGGATAGGGTCAAGATTATTCAGGATCTACTTCGCACCGCTTAGTCCAGGAATAAGAGTTATGCCGATAGTAGAGTTCGTGATGTTGCATTCATGGTTGGAGAGAGGGTATTACTCCGGGTTTCACCCATAAAAGGTGTGATGAGGTTCGGAAAGAAGGGCAAGTTGAGCCCTAGGTATATCGTACCCTCTGAGATTCTTGAGAAAGTGGGTGAGCTGGCTTACAAGCTCGCATTGCCACCCAGTTTATCAGCAGTCCATCCAGTGTTTCATGTGTCCATGATCCAGAAGTATCACGATGATCCGTCCCATGTGTTAGATTTCAGCTCAGCCCAATTGGACAAGGATTTGACTTATGTAGAGGAGCCGGTGGCTATTCTTGCCCGACATGTTCTACAGTTAAGGTCTAAGAGTAATCCTTCAGTTCGAGTGAAGTGAAGTGGTCAGCCGATCGAGGCAGCCACTTGGGAGTCCGATTTGGACATGAAAAGTTGATATCCACACCTTTTCACTAGTCCAAGTACTTTTCTATGTCTGTTCGAGGATGAACGTTTGTTTTAGAAGTGGAGAATGTGATGATCCAATAAGTCATTTATAGTTTTAACCCTCAATTCTGTGTTTCGAAATCCCGAATACTTTGTTTAGCCTTTCTCGATTTGTGTGCGCAGTACATGTCTTTTTTTGGAAGGTTTTTATGAGAAAAATTGATAAGAATTAAAAATTGTGCCTTAAAAATTTGTTTGCGTTGACTTCGGTCAATATTTTGAGAAAATGGACCCAAATTAGTGTTTTGACGGTCTTGGTGGGTCCGTGTCGTGATTTGGGACTTGGGCGTATGCCCAGAATCAAATTCGAAAGTTCCTAACTTGATTTATCATAATTTGTTGAAAACTAGAAGTTTAAAGGTTTAAAGAAATTCCAAGTTTGACCGTAGTTTGAGGTTGTTGCTACTGGATCTGGATTCTGGTTCCAGAATTTGGTATACGTTCATTACAGTATTTATGACTTGTCTGCAAAATTTAGTGCAAAACAGAATTGATTTGACGTGATTCGGACGTCCGGTTGAAAAGTTGCATGTTCTTAAGTTTCATTGAAAATTGTATTCGTTTTGGTGTCCGATTTGTAGTTCTAGGTGTTATTTCGGTGTTTTGATCGCGCGAGCGAGTTCATATGATATTTTTAACTTGTGTGCATGTTTGGTTTGGAGCCCCGAGGGCTCGGGTGAGTTTTAGATAGGTTGCAGATGTTTTGAATTTAAGAAAATTACTAGTTATGGTGCAGGTATCTAACTTCGCAATTGCGAGGTCAATGTCACATTTGTGAACATTCATGTCTTTTTGTCAGGTTCGCATTTGCGAACAAGTAGTTCACATTTGCGAAGTGGTACTGTGGGAGGTTGGTTCGCATTTGCGATCAAATGGTCTCAACTGCAGAAGTCCAAGTTCGCATTTGCAAATAAAACTATCGCATTTGCGATGGCAGCAGGGATGGGGGATTTTCTCATTTGTGAAGGTTTTCTCGCATTTGCGGGCTGCAATTGCGACATCTGCACCTGGACAAAAGAAGGGAACAACTAGAATTAGCTCATTTCTTTCAAATTCTCAACCCTAAACACCTTAGAGGCGTTTTTCCCAAGAGCTTTTCTTCCTAAATTCATTGGTAAGTGACTCTAATCTACTTTCTTTCAATTACCCGTTACATTTCATAAGATTCAACATCAAATCTAGGATTTTCATGGTAGAAATTAGGGATTTGGGTAGAATTAGGGATTTTTGTAAAATTGGGATTTAGACCTTGAATTGAGGTCGGATTTCGAACTGAATTGCATAACCAGACTCAGAGGTGAATGGGTGATCGGATTTTGGTCCGAGCCTTTAGTTTTGACCAAGTGGGCCCGGGGTAGACTTTTATTGACTTTTTCAATAATGATCTAACCTGAACCTCTTTCATTAGTGGGTAGTTTCTAATGCTTATTTTGAATCGTTTGGTCAATAATTTGCTAGATTTGGTTGATTTGGAGGCTTGTTAGAAAGGCAGGGCAGTGGTTGAACCTTGAGTTGATTGCGGAGTGAGGTAAGTATTCGGTCTAACCTTAATTCGAGGGAATAAGAATCCTTGATCTATGTGCAATGTGAATTTCATGAGCAGCGGCGTATATGCGAGGTGAGGAGTGTCTATACGCCGTCAATTACTTATTTCCATGTCTACCTGAATTTCATTAATTATATCATTCTTTGTCTTGATTGTTACATACCTTAATTGCTTCCTATGCCTTAACTTGTTACTTGTCATTTATTATTCTCGCACTATACATGTTAATTTCTTCCATTCTCCCATGCTTAATTGATACTTGCCTTAATTGTCTTACTTTCACCCTTTAACTGTCATATATTTGACTTGTCTTGTTGCTCAGTATTAAGTGTAGCCTTTCATGATTTGGTACGAGATTCCTTCTTGATTTGTAGCTTCCATATTCGTTAATTGTAGAGATTCTTGTGATTCGAGTTGTTAAATTGATTGCACTTATCGATTTATTAATGGATTTATACTGATACGGTGGGATCGGGTTGCGCGCGGCAACAAGTGAAATAAGGGTAGATTGATATGGTAAAATGAGGGAGAATCATGATATTGACTCTGATTATATGGTGGGATCGGGTTGTGCGCTGCAACATATATATTTACTTATTATTATTGATATTTACATGGCGAAATAAGGGAGGATCGTGTTGTACAGTAGGATCGGGTTGCGCTCCGAAATAATTTATGTATTTTCTATTCCTTATTGTATTGTGTTGGCTTAAATACTTTCGTACGAGACTCTAAGGATTGGTATTTCTGGTATTTACTGGTTTTCTTTGAGGATTGAGTTATTTTTACGAGTTAACTGCATTATTTCATTTCCATATTTTCCTTTCCTATCATTATTTTGTACTGTGTACTGGCTATTATAAGTGACCCACCTTAGCCTCATCACTACTTTGTCGAGGTTTGGCTCGACACTTACAGAGTACATGGGGTCGGTTGTACTCATTCTATCCTCTGCACCTCTTGTGCAGATATTGGAGTCGGTCCCAGTGGCGGTCAGTAGATTGCTCGGGTTGACTATGAGTACAGAGACTTGAGGTACATCTCCTCGGCGTTCGCAGCCCTGAAGTCCTCTTTTACCTTATCTTAGCTGTGTATTTTCTTTCAGACAGCTTTACTTTCATCCAGACCTTTATCTGTATTATTCTAGTAGCTCGTGCACTTGTGACACCAGATTTAAGGTTGTATTTAGATATTTCAGATGTTATGGCTTTCCGCACTTTATTTCAGCTTTATCTCAGTTATTTCAATAATTGATTCAGTTAAATTTGATTTATTTAAAAATGGCTTTAAACTATTCTAGCATTGGCTTGCCTAACAAGTGAAATGTTTGGTGCCATCACACTCCGTAGGGTGGAATTTTCGGATCGTGACAGGATCATAGCCTAACCCGCCCAACTCTTACCAAACTTTAATTAATATGCATTATTTTCTTATGCATTGTATATTTATTAAATAATATTTTTTCCTTTTGTTATGGTCATATATAACATATCAAACAAGAAAAATTATTTCTAAAATATTTTATCAAAATTAGTCATGGATCAAGTTGGGCTAAAAGTCAGCCCAACTTTAAATGAGTTGAGATAGGTTGGGTCAAGATGGTCCGAATTCAATAAAGAGGAATTTACATAGAATACAATCTTTTTAACATTTATTTAAATTTTCTACAAAAACTTTCACAAAATTATATATAATATAATTTATTTTAAAATTTATAACTTTTCTTATTCCTAATATATCTCTCTTGAAATTCTCTCACCTAAAATGTATCCTAATATATCTATCTTAAAAAGTATCTATCATATCAATTTCTGCCCAATTTCTCTATTAATGTACTGTATACTATATATTTCTTATATAAATTCTATTCTTTAATTATTGAAATATAATATATAAAATATACAGTATATATAATACATATTAAAAATATATAAAATAATACATTATAAAATAACTTAGGGAAGAAAACAACATTTTATGTTGATGGAGAGAAGAAGAATCAATTTTGGGGGAAGCCTTGGATATTCTTTTTATGGCGTACAGCATATGGATTCTAATAGGGATAGAAAAAAATCTATAATAAATTTAAAAACTGAAAGAGACATATTTCTTTTGGCAGGGGATATGGTTTGATTGATACATAATACAAGGGATATGATTTGATTAATGTATAATACATAGATAATTAAGGCAAGTGCTAACCTAATGTTCCAAAAAAAGAAAGAAAAAACCTAATGTATTTATAGTGGTAATCAATTATTAACAAATTAGAGAATTTTAAGGACCGAATATGTTTAAGAATTAGATTCCCCATTAATAGAAAATTTACCATATTTTTAGAATTAGAGAATTTTTAGGGACCGAATATGTTTAAGAATTGGATTCCCCATTAATATGAAATTTACCGTATTTTTAGAGTATAGCGTCGGTCGGTTATTATGAAAGTACGGTTCGGTTTATCGGTTTTCAATTTTGTAATATTAATAACCAAATCAAACCAAAATATTTACGGTTCGGTGTGGTTTTTTCAAGGTTCGGTTCGATTATTTCCGGTTTAGTTTTTCGGTTATTAACGGTTCAAGATTTTGATTAATACATCAAGTTGCTGAAACATGTTGGTTGCTTTTCTAATGGAGTTTTCAGTACGGGTTAAAACCAGAAACTGGGGTTGTTACTACTGAATGGAACAACTTTATGAAAATGTACTATCTTGATAATGATAGCACATACGATATACGAGGAATCGTTACAATATTTATTCAGGCGAAATTGGATTAATAGCTGAATTGACGAGTTCAAATTCATAATCGAAAGCATGATATATAAGAAAACATCTGAATAGCAGCAAATTGTAGTGCATTTACACAGAGAGCAGAACTATATATGCCCAATTGACTTATATTATATGACAAAGTACAAAATACCCGCGCAAGACGAGATCCTTTTGATCGTCCAAGTAAACTGTCACCGGTAAACATGCTAAATTCATAATTATAATACAAAAATTAAAAAATGGATGCTATATTAAATTCTGTTAACCGTAGTATCTCACTAGAGTTGTTACCTCACATCAATCCTTGAGGTATGAGGTTCGAACTTCACTAGCGTGTTTGGGTATGAGTCCAAAATTTTGTTTTTTCGTTTAACCGAACACCGAAACACCAAAATCGTAAACTGTATTGAAAAACCGAAATTTAATAATTTAAAAATCGCACACCGACCGAATAACCATTAAAACCGAAATCGAAAAACCGAAATTCACGGTTTGGCTTATTCTTTCGGTTCGGCCAGTATTATGCTCACCTCTAATATTTTTTGTTGAATTTGTAATTCTAATATAAGTTGTAGTAGATTATAGAATATCTTATAAATTCATAATTAATTATAAAAATTTTCCTTTAATAAATAAGCGGGTAAATAACCAGCCCAACCTTGGACAGGTCATTTGGGCTTGGGCCAAATTTGATAGCCCTAAGTATAGGATTAGATATCAGTAATCTCAAGCTCTCTATATATAATTTGTTTCACATTATCAAGTTTCACACAACCACTAAATTTTGACTAATTAGCAATATTAAGCATGAAGATTACCAAAACAATGATTATAGTCATCTTCTTCCTTGTTTTCTATGTATCCTCTAATTTAGTTGAATCTTCATTTGAAGATTCCCCTTCAGTGAGAGTGAAAGGAATTAATGTTCTAACTCAAGATAAAATTAGCCGTTCTTTTCGTCCAATGATGCCTCAAAGGAAATCCTCAAGTTGTGCTATATGGTGCTGGCCAGTGTGTTGTAGATCTATTACTGTTAAAAAGTCCTAGTGAAATAGTTATGTATCTCAATTATATGATTATTTAATTTGATGGAAATCTAATTGATAAATCATTTGTTCTCTTTGTGTTGCAAATCTTTTAGTATCTCTAACTTTTTAAATACTTTTGATAACATTTCGTTAAGTCATTTTCTGATTGATTCAACCTTTAGTACTATAAAATAAAATTGAAAAGGGACTTAATTTTCAGATTAAACATAACTACCGAAACAACATCTTTATCTTCACAAGGTACGAGTAAGATTTACGTATACACTATCCTATCAGACCTCACTTATAGGATTATACTGAATTTATTGTTGTTGTCATAAATTAAAGGGTCTTAACTAGTGTTCCTTTTATTTTATTTTATGTGGTATTATTTCTAAATTACTACCTTTGTCTTAATTTATGTAGTAGTATGTGACTGGGCACGAAGTTTTATTTTCTTTTTAAAACTTATGGTCTAAATAAATTATATATATATATATATATATAATCTCATCAAGGATAAAATAAAAAGTTTAAAATTAGTTGGTTCTAAAAAAAGATGATTTTTTTGGGAATAGACGGGCAAAAACAATAATCTAACTTACAAATTGGGATGGAACAGGAGTTCATTCTGAAAAAACCTACTCTCTTCGTTT
>AWOL01S0054557.1:4719-38848 GCA_000715115.1 Nicotiana otophora | reverse complement strand
CGACTTGCTCCAATTTAACCAAGTATTATGCTTTTTTCTCGATTTTTCGACTCCGATCGACTCATATCTAGTCATAATTAATTCGATACAGTCATCAAAAATTATAGTAATCAATTTCATAAGAAAATATTACATTCTTTCAATGAAATCCGAAATTAGCTCAAAAGTTACATGTGGGGCCCATATATCAGAATCGGGCGAAACTTATAAAATCCGATAACCCATTCAATTACGAGTCCAACCATACCAGTTTCACTCAAATCCGACTCCGGATCGACACCGAAATCTCAAAAATTTATTTCTATGAGATTTCCAAAATTTCCAAAATTTCAATCTCAAAACACTAATTAAATGGTGAAAACAACGATATGTTCGTGTATGTTGACCAAATCCGAGTTAGAATCACTTACCCAAATATTTTTCCTTGAAAGTATATCAAAATCGCCTCTCCTCAAGCTCCAATCCGTCAAAAGGCAAATGGGACGAAGTCCCATATTTTTATAAATTACAGATTTGTTAGGGACCTTGATTTTGTTAGGGAGCTCGATTTGTCAGGGAGCTCGATTATGTCAAGGAGCTCGATATTGTCAGGGAGCTCGATTTGTGAGGGACCTCGATTTTGTCAGGGACCTCGATTTTGTCAGGGACCTCGATTTGTCAGGGAGCTTGATTTGTCATGGAGTCCGATTTTGACAGGGAGCTCGATTTGTGAGGGAGTCCGATTTTGACATGGAGCTCGATTTTGACATGCAGTCCGATTTTGACAGGCAGTCCGATTTTGACAGGCAGCCCGATTTTGATAGGCAGTCCGATTTTGGTAGCCAGCCCGATTTGACAGGGAGCTCAATTTGTGAGGGACCTCGATTTTGTCAGGGACCTCGATTTGTCAGGGACTTCGATTTTGTCATGGATTTCGATTTGTCAGGGAGCTCTCGAGTTTGTCAGGGACCTCGATTTGTCAGGGACCTCGATTTTGTCAGGGACCTCGATTTTGTCAGGGAGCTCGATTTGTCAGGGAGTCCGATTTTGACAGGGAGCTCAATTTTGTCAGGGAGCTCGATTTTGACATGCAGTCCGATTTTGACAGGCAGCCCGATTTTGATAGGCAGACCGATTTTGGTAGGCAGCCCGATTTTGGCAGCATTTCCAACAGAAAAATTGCAGCGGCTAAGTCCCACTTTTGATCCGTTGACCATCTGCAACTCACCCGAGGCCCTCGGGACCTCAACCCAATACACCAACAAGTCTTAAAACATCGTACGAACTTATTTGAAACCTTAAATCACATCAAACAATGCTAAAATCACGAATCAAACATAGATTCAAGCGTAATTAACTTTAAAACTTTTAATTTCTACAAACAACACCGGAACCTATCAAATCAAGTCCGATTGACCTCAAATTTTGTACGCAAGTTATAAATGACATAACGGAGCTATAAAAATTTTCAGAATCGAATTTCGACCCCGATATCAAAAAGTTAACCCCTCTGTCAAACTTTCCAAAAATTCAACTTTCGGCATTTTAAGCCTAATTTCACTACGGACTTCCAAATATAATTTCGATCACGCTCCCAAGTTCCAAATCACGATACGGACCTACCGGAACTGTCAAAATACTAATCCGAGTCCGTTTGCTCAAAATATTGACCAAAGTCAACTTAGTTGAGTTTTAAAGCTCTAATTCACATTTTAATCCATTTTTCACCTGAAAACTTTTCGAAAAATTTTACGGACTACGCACGCAAATCGAAGAATAATAAATAGTACTTTTCGAGGTCTTATAACACAAAATTATATATTAAATTTAAAGATGACATTTTGGGTCATCACATGTATGTGCTTTGCGCCTATTCCCCGAGTCAATGAGAAAATAATTTTAAATAAATAAGTCAAAATATGGACTACACTTTTAATGACAAAGAATAATTTACATGAAAAATAATTATAGAAAATTGATGCATATACAATAGTTTATATATCTAATTTGGGGAAAAAAATATGTTGAATAAAGTTAAAAATTGCTTTATCAAATTCATATATGCATGTACATAGCGTACGTTTACGAACAATAAAGAAAACATTATAAACAACAATAGCAAACTCAATGTAGTCCCACAAGTGGGGTCTGGTGATGGTAGAGTATACATAGACCTTACCTCTCCCCTTAAAAGAGCATAGGGGATGTTTCCGGTGGACGCCTCGGCTTAAGGAGGAAAAGGGGAAGCGGCAATAACAAGCAAATCAATCTGACAACCAAGGTAAAATTACAAAGCTAACATTAAGTAATGCAAATTATTAAGGTCATTAATGACTTCTTTTATAGGAGTATTTGGCTTTATATAATACAAATAAAAAAAGACTTTAACCAATAAAATCGTGTATAACTCAAATATGGAAAAAAGAAAAGAAGTAGCCAACATTATTTGTAGTTTTATTTTTTGTGCTCTAATTCAGTAACCGACTTTATTTGTTGTTGCTTACTATTTTTTTAAAATAAAAAAATTAAATTATGAATGCTTAATTGGTTATAGTACCATAACACATAAACTCCTAAACCTAGAGCAACAAATCTCAATGATAGTAAATTAAAATTAGTTTCTTAGATTTCGTTTAGAGAATTTTCGTCTCTCTTTCATAATAATTATTAATTTACATACTTAAAAAAAATATAATTTGTATAAGGTCAAATTTGAATTTATTTTAGAGAAATAATTGAATGACTATTCCTAAAAAGTAGAAAAATTAGTTTTATGGATATTCCAAAATAGTAGAGAATTAATTAAATGACTATTCCTAAATATTAAAAATATAATCAAATGAATATTTTGTCTAGTGTGAACTCTATTTTTAAATGGTAAAAAAGCTAGTTGTACATATGTTTAAATATAACTTTTTCGTTTGACCAAAAATCAATACTCGGTAAAAGTTTAATGATGAAGAATGTGAAATAATGACTTCTTTTATAGGAGTATTTGGCTTTATATAATACAAATAAAAAAAGACTTTAACCATTTAAATCATGTATAGCTCAAATATAGAAAAAAAAGAAAGAAGTAGCCAACATTATTTGTAGTTTTATTTTGTTAGCTCTAATTCAATAACCGATTTTATTTGTTGTTGCTTACTGTTGTTTTAATAAATTAATTAAATTATGAATGCCTAATTGGTTATAGTACCATAACACAAAAACTCCTAAACCTAGAGCAACAAATCTCAATGACGGTAAATTGAAATTAAATTCTCAGATTTCGTTTATGTCACGACCCAATTTCCCCTTCGTATGAAGTCGTGACGGCACCTGGTCTCTATGACTAGGTAAGCCTAAGATTTTGCGGAATAAATGAAATAAAAGTATAAATTTAACAACTAACTATAGCAATAACACTATAACTAAGTATCATGCCACTTGGCATGTACAATAACCAACTCCTCAATATACTACACAACATTCCCAAAATCCGAAACATCGTGAATCACAAACTACAGAAGGAAAATCTAGTGTCTCTATACATCAGAGTCTACCAAAAGAAAATACAGAAGATAATGGACATGGGGAAGAGTAGAAGGGGATTCTGAGGTCTGCGGACGCGACAAATATACCTTGAAGTCTCCAAAGTTGTCTCGGCTTACTGATAGTGTGGCTGATAAGGAGTACCTGGATCTGCATAAGAAAAACATATGTAGAAGAGTAGCATGATTACACCACAATCGGTACCCAGTAAGTGCCAAGCCTAACCTCGGTCAAGTAGTGACGAGGTCAGGTCAGGGCCCTACTGATATATATATAATAACACAAGATAAAATAAAATACCGCACTAAAATAAAGACAGAAATTTAACAAGAATGAAATAATAGAAGACAACATCTCAGTACACAGAGATAATAACACGGGATTTCCCGAGATACCTTCTTCTACTTCCAACGTAAATGTGCAGAACATAGGGATCTCCCAGAATACCGTTCTCCAAAGTAAATATGCAGTACATGGGGATTTCTCAGAATATCGTTCCGTAGTCCCAAAGTAAATATGTAGTACATGGGATCTCCCAGAATATCGTTCCGTAGTCCTAAAGTAAATATGCAGTACAAGGGGATCTCCCGAAATATCGTTCTGTAGTCCCAAAGTAAATATGCAGTACAAGAGAATCTCCCGAAATACCGTTCTGTAGTCCCAAAGTAAATATGTAATACATGGGGATCTCCCGGAATACTGTTCCGTAGTTCAAAAGTAAATATGCAGCCAAACAATAGAATTCAATAGTTAAGGCACGAAATTCTACAATTCAACCTAAGTACCAATTAAGGAAAGATAAGTAAATTCATTAAACATATTACACGTAGTTTAAGTAAACAGTTAAGGCAAGTAGGCATGCTATTCTAGTCTAGTCGGATACCACAAAGGCTGATGGAAGTCAAATAAGAAGGAAATCGGGTTATTACTTAGTAGAAAAATCAGTTTTTTACACAATTAGCCCGTGTAAGTACTCGTCACCTCACGTACACGACGCTCATATATCACAAACGGTACAAATCCTACGGGGAGTTGCCCCACACAAATTTAGACAAGCCACTTACCTCGAACCAAGCTCAATCAATCTGTCACAATGCCTTTCCCACGAATATTCGGCTCCGAGTGGCCCAATTTTAGCTAAATCAATTACATAACGTAAACATATAGCTATAAAAACTAATCTAGCTAATGAAATCAAGGCTAAAGCAAAAAATTAGAAATATACCCAAAAAGCCTCCCTGGTCCCACGTCTCGAAACTCCCCATGTGCGGTCCGCACAATTCCAAGTGCGGGCGCACATCCCAGCTCCTACGGTCGCACAAAAATTATGCAGCCGCACTCTCTTGGTGATGGCACTGCCATGCTTTAGTATTTTGGCCATAGGTTTCTCTACAAATGTCTACATAATGACTTCTTTACCTTTCTAGATACTAGACATGAAGGGCTACAACTTTTGTTTTGTAATCATATCAAAATTCCTCGTAGATCAAAGAATATAAGCTTCCGAAATCGGACCAGCGAATCTGAGAGATCCTGAGTGCGGCCGCACACAAAATTGTGCGGTCCACACATCCTTTTTTCCCCAACACTCCCAAAATGTGCAGTCCGCACTTCCTAAGACCCCCAGAACAACATTAGAGTGCCGAAAAGCCCGTACTCGCTCAAAACTCACACCGAAACTCACTCGAGGCCCCCGGGACCTCAACCAAACATACCAACCAATCCAAAAATACCATACGGACTTAGTTGAGCCCTCAAATCACATCAAATAACGCTAAAATCACAAATCATCCTCCGATTCAAACTTAAAGAACTTGAAACTTCCAAATTCGACAACCGATGCTGAAACCAACCAAACCACATCCGATTGATCCCAAATTTTGCACACAAGTCAAAATCAACATTACAGACCTAATTCAACTTTTGGAATTGGAATCCGACCCCGATATCAAATATTTCCACTACCGATCCAATTCTCTAAAAATTCGACTTTCGCCATTTCAAGCCTAAATGAGCTACAGACCTCCAAAACACAATCCAGACACGCCCTTAAGCCTAAAATCACCTAACGGAACCGACGGAACTCCATTCCGGAGTCGTCTTCACACAGTTCAGACTACGATCCAAATTATAAGGCTTAAACCTCCATTTAGGGACTAAGTGTCATGAAACACTCCAAAAACTGAAAGGAACCCTCCTGGCAAGTCAAAATAACATGAATAGATATGGGAGAAGCAGTAAATAGGGGATCAGGGCTATTACTCTCAAAATAAACGGCTAAGTCATTACATTCTCGCCCTCTTAAAACAATCGTTTGTCCTCGAACGAGCATGGAGACATACCTGATGTGGTGAAAAGATGAAGATAACGTCTACACTTATCCTGCTCGGTCTCCCAAGTCGCCTCCTCGACCGGCTGTCCCCTCCATTGAACCTTCACGGAAGCAATGTTCTTTGACCTTAGCTTTCTTACCTGCCTGTCTAAAATAGCCACTGACTCCTCAACATAAGATAGATCCTTGTCCAATTGGACTGAGTTGAAATCCAAGATATGAGACAGATCGTCGTGATACTTCTGGAGCATCGAAACATGAAATACCGGATGAACTCCTACTAGACTGAGAGGTAAGGCAAGCTCATAAGCAACATCTCCAACACGCCGCAACACCTCAAAAGGACCAATGAACCTTGGGCTCATCTTGCCCTTCTTTCCGAACCTCATAACGCCCTTCATGGGCAAAACCCAGAGCAAGACACGCTCTCCAACCATGAATGCAACATCGCGAACCTTCCAGTCCGTATAACTCTTCTGTCTGGACCGGGCTGTGCGAAATCGATCCTGAATCACCTTAACCTTCTCCAAGGAATCCTGAACTAAGTATGTACCCAATAATCTAGCCTCGCCTGGCTCAAACCTTCCCACCAGGGACCGACACCGCCTACCATACAGAGCCTCATACGGTGCCATCTAAATGCTAGACTGATAACTGTTGTTATAGGCAAACTCCACAAGGGTCAAGAACTGATCCCAAAAATCTCCAAACTCCATCATACACGTACGGAGCATATCCTCAAGAATCTGAATAGTGCGCTCGGACTGTCCGTCCATTTGAGGGTGAAATGTTGTGCTCAACTCCACTCGAGTACCCAACTCACGTTGTACGATCCTCCAGAACCGTGATGTAAATTGCGTACCCCGGTCATAGATGATAGATACTGGAAAGCCATGAAGCCTGACAATCTCGCGTATATAAACTCGAGCCAGCTGCTCGGAGGAATAAGTAGTCATTATAAGAATGAAATGAGCTGACTTGGTCAGTCTATCCACAATCACCCAAACTGCATCAAACTTCCGTTGAGTCCGTGGGATTCCAACAACGAAATCCATAGTGATCCGCTCCCACTTCCACTCCAGAATCTCTAACTTGTGAAGCAATCCACCCGGCCTTTGATGCTCATACTTCACCTGCTGATAATTTAGGCACCGGGCAACATACTCCACTATGTCTTTCTTCATCCTCCTCCACCAGTAATGTTGCCTCAAGTCCTGGTACATATTCGCGGCACCCGGATGAATAGAGTACCGCGATCTATGAGCCTCCTGAAGAATCAACTCTCGCAATCCGTCCACATTGGGCACACATAACCTGCCTTGCATCCTCAATGCACTATCATCACCAATAGTGACCTCCTTAGCATCACCATGTTGAACCGTGTCCTTAAGAATAAGCAGATGTGGGTCATCATACTGACGCGCCCCGATACGATCATAAAGAGAAGACTGGGAGACCACACAAGCCAAAACTCGACTCGTCTCAGTAATATCCAACCTAACAAACTAGTTGGCTCGGGCCTAAACATCTATTGCCAATGGCCTCTCTGCTGCTGGTAAATATGCTAAGCTCCCCAAACTCTCCGCCCTGCGACTCAAGGCATCGGCCACCACATTGGCCTTCCCGGGATGGTACAGAATAGTGATATCATAATCCTTAAGCAGCTCTAACCACATCCCATGACGCAAATTAAAATCCTTATGTTTGAATATATGCTGCAAACTTTAGAGATTAGTGTAGATCTCGCAAGGAACACCGTACAAATAATGTTGCTAAATCTTCAAGGCATGAACAATAGCTACTAACTCCAGGTCGTGGACATGATAGTTCTTTTCATGCACCTTCAGTTGTCTGGACGCGTAGGCAATCACCCTATTGTCCTGCATTAACACCGCACTGAGACCAATCTGTGATGTATCACAATATACAATATAAGACCCTGAACTTATAGGGAATACCAATACTGGGGCTGTAGTCAAAGCTGTATTAAGCTTCTAAAAGCTCTCCTCACATTCCTCTGTCTACCTGAACGGAGCACCCTTCTGGGTAAGCCTGATCATAGGTATTGCAATAGATGAGAAACCCTCTACAAATCGACGGTAATACCCCGCCAAACCAAGAAAACTCCGGATCTCTGTAGTTGAGGATGGTCTGAGCCAACTATGCACTACTTTAATCTTCTTCGGGTCTACCTTGATCCCCTCACTCGATACTATATAACCCAAGAATGCCACTGAGTCTAGACAAAACTCACACTTTGAAAATTTTGCATATAACTTCTTTTCCCTTAAAGTATGAAGCGCAGTCCTCAGGTGCTGCTCATGATCTTCCCGACTCCTGGAGTACACCTGAATGACATCAATAAACACAATGATGAATGAGTCAAGATAAGGCCGGAACATATTGTGCATCAAGTGCATAAAAGTCATCGGGGCATTGGTCAGCCCAAAAGACATAACAAGAAACTCATAGTGACCAATCTGGTCCTGAAAGCAGTCTTCGGGATATCTGGCTCCCGAATCTTTAACTAATGATATCTTAAACGTAAGTCAATCTTGGAAAACACTCTAGCACCCTGTAACTGATCAAATAGGTCATCAATACGAGGCAAAGGATACCGGTTCTTCACTGTGACTTTGTTCAATTGACGGTAATCAATACACATCCGCATAAAACCATCCTTCTTCTTCACAAATAAGACAGGAGCACCACAAGGTGCCACACTGAGCCGAATGAAGACCTTATCAAGCAATTCTTGTAACTGTTCCCTCAACTCCTTCAACTCAGTAGGGACCATATAGTAAGAAGGAATAGATATGGGCTAAGTTCCTGTCAACAAATCAATGCCTAAATCAATATCTATGTCGGGCGGCATGCCCGGAAGATCAGCTGAAAACACATCAGAAAAATCCCTCACTAGTGGTACTGACTCACCTGTAGGGGTATCAATACTGACATCTCTCACACGGTCTAGATACGTGTCACACCCCTTCTCAACCATTCACTGAGCTTTAAGAAATGAAATAACTCTACTGGGAATGTAATCTAAGGTACCCCTCCACTCTAATCGCGGTAAACCTGGCATAGCCAGCGTCACGGTCTTGGCGTGACAATCAAGAATAGCATAATGGGGCGACAACTAGTCCATGCCCAAGATAACATCAAAATCTACTATGCTGAGCAATAATAAATCGGCTCTGGTCTCAAAACCACTAAGAGTAATCAAACATAACCGATAAACGCGGTCCACAATAAGAGAATCTCACATAGGAGTAGACACATAAACATGGGAACTCAAAGAATCCCGAGATACGCCAAATGCGGGGAAAGATAATAGGACACATAGGAATAAGTGGAGCCTGGATCAAATAGTTGCGATGCATCTCTATGATAGACTAGAACAATACCTGTGATGACAGAATCGGAAGCAACAGTCTTTTTACGAGCAGGAAAGGGCATAATATCTGGCCTGGCCTCCCCCTCTAGGGCGACCTCTACCTCCCCGACCTCTACCTCAGGCTGGCTGAGCATGTGGGGTGGAAACTGGTGCTGTAATCATAGCCTGAGGACCCGGTGGAGCATGTTGTTCCTGAGAAGTCTGTGGAGGTGCACCCCTCCTAAATCTGGAGCAATCCCTCACCATATGGCGAGTGTCTCCACATTCAAAACAAGCTATTGGAGGGCGTGGATGTTGTGACTGGCTCGGGCCAGGTCTGCTGGACTGGCCACTAGGAACACCACGTACATGAGTCATGCTAGATACTGGCGGTGCATAATAAGGCTCTTGGGGCCTAGAAGGAGATAGAACACCATTGGCAAATGGAATAGCTGAATGAACGGGGAGACTCACATAACCCCTACCATGGCGAGCTGCTGGGGCACGAGCACCAGAATAATAACCAGTCTCTCGAGACCTCTTGGCCTCTCTCTCCTCTCTGTCCCGGGCAAGCATGCCCTCCAATCTCCAGGCAATACTCATAACCTGCTGATAAGAAATATCCATCTCCAACTCCCTGGCCATACTAATCTGGATACTGGGGTGGAGTCCTTCAATAAACCGTCAAACCCTCTCTCGAACTGTGGTAACCAATGTCGGTGCATGTCATGCCAAATCACTGAAGCGGAGTGCATACTCTGACACAGTCATAAAACCGTGGCGTAACTGCTCAAACTCTGCGTGCCATGTATCCATGAGGCTCCGAGGGACATACTCTCTCAAAAATATATCCGAGAACTGTATCCATGTAAGTGAAACTACATCATCCGGACTACTCAGTTCATAAGCATGCCACTACTGATAGGCTGCTCCTCTAAGCTGGAAGGTGGTAAAAGAAACCCCACTCGTCTCCGCTATGCCCATAGTACGAAGAATATGATGGCATTCCTCTAGAAAACTTTGAGCATCATCTATTGACAATCCGCTGAAGGTAGGTGTGTGATACTTCTTGTACCTCTCAAGTCTGAGCTGCTCCACCTCAGAAGTTGCTGCCCTAACTTTGAGTTGAGTTGGAGCTACCAGTTGCATTGGTACAATCTCTAGAACCTAGTCGACCTGAACCCACTGCTCAGAAACTAGGCTAGAGTCTCCTAGAGGGCTGGTACAGAAACAAGTGCCTCATGTGTCTGCCCTCCAGTTGGAGCTACTGGGGGCTCCTCTGTAACAGCTCGTACAGGTGCTCTGGCTGCACCATGTGGACGTCCTCGGCTTCTACCCCGGCCCCAGCCTCTCGCGGCTCTAGTAGGGGGCACGGTGCCTGGTCATCAGATCCGCTCGTACGTGTCCTTACCATCTGTGAGAGAATAGAATACAGAAATTTAGAATTGTTTTCTTTTTTGAAGTCAACAATTTTTGCACAACAAGGAATCAAAGTAGTGAAATTTTTCTAAGAGTTCCATAGCCTCCCGAAGATAAGTACAAACGTCTCCGTACCAATCCACGAGACTCTAATAAACCGACTTGTGACTCACGACACCTACGAACCTAGAGCTCTGATACCAACTTGTCACCGCCCAATTTTTCCTCTGTATGACGTCGTGACGACTCCTAGTCTCTATGACTAGGTAAGCCTAAGATTTTGCGAAATAAATAAAATAAAAGCATAAATTTAACAACTAACTGTAGAAATAACACTATTAACTGAGTACCATGCCACTTGGCATGTACAATAACCAACTCCTCAATATGCTACACAATATTTCCAAAATCCGGAACATCGTGAATCACAAACAACAGAAGGAAAATCAAGTGTCTGTATATATCAGAGTCTACCAAAAGAAAATACATAAGATAATGGACATGGGGAAGAGTAGAAGGAGACTCTGAGGTATGCAGACGCGGCAGATATACCTTGAAGTCTCCAAAGTTGTCCCGGCTCACTGAAAGTGCGGCTGATAAGGAGTACCTGGATATGCTGTGCAGAACAGTAGCATGAGTACACCACAATCGGTACCTAGTAAGTGACAAGCCTAACCTCGGTCGAGTAGTGTCGAGGTCAGGTTAGGGCCCTATTGGTATATATATAATAACACAAGATAAAATGAAATACCGCAGTAAAATAAAGACGGAAATTTAACAAGAATGAAATCATAGAAGACAACAACTTAGTACACAGAGATAACAACAGGGGATTTCCCGAGATACCGTCTCGTAGTCCCAACATAAATGTGCAAAACATGGGGATCTCCCGAAATACCATTCGGTAGTCCCAAAGTAAATATGCAGTACAAGGGATCTCCCGGAATACCGTTCCGTAGTCCCAAAGTAAATATGCAGTACAAGGGGATCTCGCAGAATACCGTTCTGTAGTCTCAAAGTAAATATACAGTACATGGGGATCTCCCAGAATATCGTTCCGTAGTCCCAAAGTAAATATGCAGTACATGGGGATCTTCCGGAATACTGTTCCATAGTCCCAAAGTAAATATGCAGCCAAACAATAGAATTCAATAGTTACGGTACGAAATTCTACAGTTCAACCTAAGTACTAATTAAGGAAAAGGTAAATTCACTAAACATGTTGCACGTAGTTCAAATACACAGTTAAGGCAAGTAGACATGCTATTTTAGTCTATCCGGATGCCACGCATGATGATGGAACTCAAATAAGAAGGAAATCAGGTTATTACTTAGTTGAAGAATCGGGTTTTTACATAATTAGCCTGTGTACGTACTCGTCACCTCACATACACGGCGCTCATATATCACAAACGGTACAAATCCTACGGGGTGTTCCCCCACACAAAGTTAGGCAAGCCACTTACCTCGAACCAAGCTCAATACATCAGTCACAATGCCTTTCCCACGAATATCCAGCTCCGAGTGGCCTAAATCTAGCCAAATCAATTATATAACGTAAATATATCTACAAAAACCTAATCTAGCAAATGAAATCAAAGATAAAACAAGAAATTAGGAAAACGTCCAAACAGCCTCCCCGGGCCCATGTCTCGAAATCGGGTAAAAGTCATAAAATATGAACACCCATTCACTCACGAGGCCAAGCATACCAAAATTAGCCAATGCCGATCACAACTCGACCTTCACATCCTCAATTTATGGTTTATGAAGTCTCTACAATGTTTTCCAATTTTCCATCTCAAAGCACTAATTAAATGATAAAATTAGTGATATATTCATGTATATTAACCAAATCTGAGTTAGAATCACTTACCCCGATGAATTTCTTGAAAAACTCACGAAAACACTTCTCAAACCGAGCTCTCAAGGTCAAAAATTAAAATAATAACCTAAGTCTCTGTTATATAGTAAATTCTATGAACTCACCATGTGCGGTCCGCATAATTCCAAGTACGACCGCACATCCCAGCTCCTGCGGTCGCACAAAAATTGTGCGGTCGCACTCTCTTGGTGATTGCACTGTCAGGCTTTAGTATTTTAGACATAACTGTCTCTACAGATGTCTAAATAATGACTTCTTTACCTTTCTGAAAACTAGACACGAAGGACTACACCTTTTAGTTTTGAATTATCTCACAATTTTTCGTAGATCAAAAGATATAAGGTTCTGAAGTCGAACCAGCGAATCTGAGAGTTCCTGAGTGCGGCTCGCACACTCCTCTGCAGCCTGAAGTGCGGCCGCACACAAATTTGTGCGGTCCGCAATATTCCCCTAAGTCCCGCACTTCCCTTTTGCCTCAGCACTCCCAAAATGCGCCGTCCGCACTTCCTAAGACCCCCAGAACAATATTAGAGTGTCGAAAAGCCCGTACTCGCTCAAAACTCACACCGAAACTCACCCGAGGCTCCCGGGACCTCAACTAAACATACCAACCAATCCTAAAATACCATACAAATTTAGTCAAGCCCTCAAATCACATCAAACAATGCTAAAATTATGAATCATCCTCCGATTCAAACTTAAAGAACTTGAAACTTCTAAATTCGACAACCGATGCCGAAACTAACCAAACCACATCCGATTGACCCTAAATTTTGCACACAAGTCAAAATAAATATTACGGACCTACTTCAACTTTCAGAATTAGAATCCAACTCCGATATCAAAAAATTTCACAACCGGTCCAAATCTCCAAAAATTCGACTTTCGTCATTTCAAGCCTAAATGAGCTACAGACCTCCAAAACACAATCCGGACACGCCCCCAAGCCTAAAATCACCTAACGGAGCTAACAGAACCAACAAAACTCCATTCCGGAGTCGTCTTCATATAGTTCTAACTACGGTCCAAATCCTAAGGCTTAAACCTCCATTTAGGGACTAAGTGTCCTAAAACACTCAAAAAATCAAAACGAAACCTCCCGACTAGTCACAATAACAGGAATATATATGGGAGAAGCAGTAAATAGGGGATCAGGGCTATTACTCTCAAAACAACCGGTCGGGTCGTTACGCTTTAAAGAAATTTCGTGGGTCCCTCTTTCATAATAATTGTTAAGTTACATCGTTTAAATAAAAACTAATTTATATAAGGTCAAATTTGAATTTATTTTAGGATAATAGTTTAATGACTATTCCTAAAAAGTAGAAAATTAATTAAATAAATATTCCTAAATAGTAGGGAATTAATTAAATAATTATTCCTAAATATTAAAAAAATATTCAAATGACTATTTTGTCTAGTGTGAACACTATTTTTAAAGGGTAAAAAAGACGAACGCTATTTCAGTAAAGGATTTCGTGCTTTTAATATAATACGCGCGTTGCGCGTGTATCATGTATAAATGAGATAAAACTTTTTAAAATAGCATAACTAAATATTCGAAAGATGTATTTGCGTTACATCTCTTTATTTTCACTATCTCAATTCGATTTTGAAGCCAAAGAATTTGATAGCTTGCGGTCTTAGATAATGAGGATAGTGACCATCGCGTGAACCTATTTAAGAAGTTAAAACAATTCTTTCATGTAAAATAATTTTTTTTAGTTTTTTAGTTCGGTCATAGTAAGCTTATTTCTTTTGTCATTAAAAAGGAATATTTCTTTTGTCGATTGGAATTGAGATCATTGTGGTGCAAGCAGTCATGTAGCCATGTATTTTGTGATTTGGTTCATAGTATATTCTAACTTCTAATTATTTTTTTAAAAAGAAAATTGCATGCAGTAAAAAAATAATTATTTAATTATTCATTGTACGATCATGCATGCTTTGAATATTCTTGGCTCATTATTTTGGGGAAAATTGGTAAATAAGTATATTTTTACAATTTTTTAAATTTTTGAGTACGCGCACGAAAAATAAAGCGATATATCAATTGTGAGATTACTTCATATCAATAATATTTTGAATGAGCAACCAGATTACTTTGTATATTGTTACTTTGTGTCTAATTTTTGGAGCATGCTCCTAAAAGAATCATCAATGATATTTAAATAATGATAAAATAATAATAATAATAATAATAATAATAATAATAATAATAATAATAATAATAATAATAGTATTTAAACAAGTAATTTTTTGTAGTATTACTTCGCGTTGATGATGGCAAGGTTTTGTGGCGTTAGTTTTTTTGTGGCTTTGTTATATTGCCTAACGAAGAAACAAAATCTAAGTTGAGGAATTTATTATACACTGAAGTCCTAAATATTAGGTTAACTGAAGTTGATTTGAAAATCCTAAATATCAGGAAGTTAATTTAAATTACAATTTAACCTTTTATAAAATCTATTTCTAAAGTTAAACATAAAAGAGCTCTGTTAGGAAAACGTCTTGAATTTTTCCTATTCAATTTGATAAGTTGTTTGGTGGAAGTTTGTTTGTAAGTTACAGTAGGTTGGTTGTCAATGGGGCATCCCGATGCACAAAGCATCCCACATTTGTGTAGGGTCTGGGAAAGGACCACACTCCTAGGGGTGTGATGTCGACAACCTATCTTAATACAAACATTAGTGGCTGCTTCCACGACTCGAACCCGTGACCTATAGGTCACATGGAGACAACTTTACCATTTCTCCAAGGCTCCTCTTCGGTAGGTTGGCTGTCAACTTGATTACAAATTAGAGTAAGTTGACTTGCAACTTGATTACTAACCTGGAGTAAGTTAGCTTGCCACTTGATTTCGACCTAGAGTGAGTTGGCTTGCAGCTTGGTTACAACTCGAAGTCAGTTGTCTTGCAACTTGATATGAATCGAAGTCCATGACAGCAAATTGATCGATTTGGTAACCTGGCGTTGGTGAAAGAATATTCTTTATAAATAGTCATCTCTTGTTAATTGTTAATCTGAAATTGATTGGAATAAAATGTTATTAGGGTAGAGAGTGTTCTTTCTAACAATGATGTAGAGACTAGAGAGAGGTGTCAAGTATATCGAGAGAATGATTTGGGAAACACTTGTGTGAAATTCATTGTAGAGTCCATTCTTTCTATATATACACTTCTATTATAATGGAAGTCGTGCTCCTGGACATAGGCATAATTGACTGAATCATGTAATTCTAGGTGTTTATGTTTTCGTTCCATCAGCGTTATCATATTTTGTTCTCCTATTTCAGTAAGATGTACTAGTTGATCCTTTTAGCGACATAACAAGATTCCAATTGACTGAAAGTTTAAAATGTTAAATTGACTTTATATTATAAGCGTCATGGAAAAAAATATTAAAGTAATGGTTGAAAAGTTGATTTAACAGAGAGAATATCCCATTGAGTTCTAAATTTGAATAGTGTAGTAATTTTGAATTATTAAAATGTTGAAATTTGTATATAAGAGGAACAGCATCAAATATTTTGGGACGTCCCAAAATGAAAATAGTGTCATATACATTGGAAAAGAGGAAGAATGTATACTAATGATACCCTCATACTATGTAAAGAAGATATAGTATGATTGAAATTCTTTAAGATCATTCTCCTTGTGTTTGAAACAATATCTAGGTTACATATGATTCTAGCAAAATTTGTAAGGATAGAAGAACTGGGAGGAATTCTGGTTTTGCAAGATTAGCAAAATACATAAGACATATCTGCGCTTGCCATTAGGAGCAAGTCACAAATTAGTTGACATCTAACATGGAGTTATTGGCAAAGTAGAGAGGAAAGCATCAATCTGGATGAGACAATTTTTGTCTTTGTTTTAGAAGGATTGTGACGATCAGAAAGTTGAAAGAGTGGGACAATTGTTGACGACGCTCAGGAGTTAAGCAAGGGACTAAGCTCCATTATCTGGTACAACAACAACTATGTCGTAGTTCCAAACAAGTTGGGGTTCGTTGTACGAAACCTCATTGATCATGTTTATAATTAATTCATCTAAACCAATCTTATACAAAACAAAAATAAAAGTGTTACACATTCTATCTTAAAGAAATCTAATAGGGCTTAGAAGACTCCTATGAAATATAGGACTTAAAGTCAACATACTAACATGATTAAAACATATTCCTATATTTATTGGTATCGTACATATAAATACCTTCTTCCATTTTAGCTCTATCTTTTGCAAGTATGCATGGATTCCAAGAGATTTTAGGTCTTTCGAGACAACTCCTTCAATGTGATTTTAGGTCTACCTTGTCCTCTATTAACACCTTTATTCAGCATGGTTTATATTGCATTGATTCCATTTAAACAAAACTCACTTGATCGATACATGTACATCTTGGAATGAAGAGATTCTACTAGTTTTCTAAACTTAATTCTTGGAGAAGAATTCTTTTTTGATCCCACTTACTAGATTTCTTGTTTTTACTTCCATGAACCAGTGCATTTGGAGGTCGATGCAGGATATGATAAAAATATCTCAAGAATATTCTCTCATTTTATCCTCAATGCGTGCTACTTGCAACTTCTGGCAAATATGATCCATTTTTAAGCTTGTCTAATCTTGTATGACCGCATATTCCTCTTAGCATCTGCATCTCGACACTCATTTTGTGGATGTATTAGGCTTTAGCAGCCGAAAATTCACTCGCGTATAATATTACTGGTCTTATAACTATTTTATAGAACGTACCGTTCACTTCGGTAGGCAATTTCCATTTCAGCCATTCAATTCTGATTCTTTGTGTAACTTTTTTTTCTATCATTACATATGCTAGAACATGAGCCTAGAGATCTGGTCAAGAAATAAAGATTGGAAGTTCAATGTGAAATTATTCTATAAAGCTTTGATTTCCAATTCTTGTTATAGTCCACAACGACATCAAAAGAAGATTTGTGTTAAGAAAATAACCTTACGTCTAACTCAATTCTAATAACTAGCCATGAAATGAAAATTGCCCAAGACTCTAAAGTGATTGCAACCTATATCCTCAACCAATATGGAATTCTAACACCCCCTAGTATGCTTAGTATAGGAATGTAGGGTGTAGATATAGGGCCAATATTAGGTAATCAAATACCATGGATGATTTTGACTCAGATACCATGTTAAAAAGATAGACCTATGACCTAACTTAACCCCAAAATGTAAGCTACTGAGGTGAAGATTAACTAAGACCATATTAGAAAGTATACCATATCCTTAACCAACGTGGAAATTTTAACAATTTGAAAAATCAATGCCCCTTATACCTTATTAGGACCTGTTTTTGTTGGGAGGAAATCGATGAAGTTTTTCTACACAAAAACTTATAGAAAAGAGGTCTGGATGTTTTGCCGTTAAAGTGGGCTTGGCCCGTGAGGCTAGTGCAACCCAATCGATTATTTGGATAGGGTTTCCGTTAAAGGTAAACCATTTGTCATTTGGAGTTATGTACAAAGCGTTATGGTAGATACACTATAGGCTGTCTGGAAAGAGTTTGGAAATCTCTGTTGCACAAGGCTGACTTTGAAAGTTTATATATCGCAATCTATAAGGAATTGGGAGATGAACAACAAATGAAGGTTATAGCCATTGGTGTCTAATTTTCAGAAAGTTAAACCATTTGCAATTTGGAGTTTTGTACAAAAAGTTATGACCATTATACTAGAGGCTGTCCAGAAGAGCTGGGCACTTGTTCTTCGTGATCGCGAAAGGCAAATTTTGGGCTGAGAAAAGTTGTGCTTGGCAATCGCGAAGCATTTTCCGCGATCGCGAAGAGTAAATACCTGGGCAGTAGCTATATTTCGAGGTTTCAGCCATTTTAAACATATTTGGAGCTATGGAGCTCGGATTGAAGCGATTTTTGAGGCGATTTTCACCATATGGATTGGGGTAAGTGTTCTATATCCTAAAGTGTTTATATTTCATGAATCTATGATTATATGCATCGTTTATTTCGGATTTAGATGGAAGAAATTGGATTTTTTGTAAAACTTTCCAAAAACGAAAATTTAAGATTTGAAGGTCCATTTGACATCGAAATTTGATAATTTTTGTATGGTTGAACTCATATCGGAACGGGTGTTCGGATTTCGTAAGTTTTTCCGAGATTCAAGACGTGGGCCCCACTGTTGGTTTTTAAAATGAATTTCGGATTTCAATCCGAAAATTAGTAAATTCATATGGAATAAATTTCTACGAATTGTATTGAGTATATTGAATTGTTTATGACTAGATTGAGGATTTTGGACACTGATTCGCGAGGCAAAGGTTTATTGGATTCTTGAATTTGGTTGCAGAACGAGGTAAGTATCGTGGTTAACCTTGACTTGAGGGAATAGAACCCTTAAATTATTTGTTATGTAAAATACATGTGAACGACGTATAGGCGAGGTGACGAGTGTCTATACGTCGTCAAATTAATTGTTTGCATAATTACTTGAAAAATCATAAATCATTTTAAATCATGAATTAATTATTATATTAATTGTTTCTCTCGTGTTTTTTCAATATCATGCCCTTAATCCATGCTATAATTGCTACATGCTTATTTGATTTATGTGACTTAATTTTCACTTGACGTTTAGCATACTAATTATTAAAATGCGTATTACATCCTTAATTTTCACATTTAATTGCTACTTGTCATCACTTATTTCTAATAAATCATAATTATCGTATGCTTGTTGTCTTATAATTTCATATTAATTATTGCATTTATTGGAGTAATTTATTTTATAAGAATTGGTAAATGAATATATCGGAGGAGGGGGTTACACGCCGCAACAGAATTGATTGAAATGAATATATTAGAGGAGCGGATTGCACGCCACAACAGAATTGATTGAAATGAATATATTGGAGGAGCGGGTTGTACGCGCGGGTTGCACGCCGCAACAGAATTGATTGAAATGAATATATTGGAGGATCTGGTTGCACGCCGCAACAGAATTGAATATGAATATATTGTGGGATCGAGTTACACACCGTAATGGAAACTGATTGAAATAATAATTGGTTATGACTGCCGAGTTGGCTTTAACTGTTGAAAAGAGATAATTTTTTCACTTCTATTATTGTTATTATTATTATTATTGCGTACATGTTAGTGTATGTGACCTGCATTGGCCTCGTCACTATTTCGTCGAGGTTAGGCTCGGCACTTACCAGTACATGGGGTCGGTTGTACTGATACTACACTCTGCACTTCTTGTGCAGATTTCGGAGTTGGTCCCAGCGGTATACTGTAGATTTGCCCGGATACAACTACCAGTGGAGACTTGAGGTATAATTGCATAACATTCGCAGTTCTAAAGTCCCCTTCTATATTATCTCAGTTGTGTATTATATTTCAAACAACTTGAATTTTATTCAGACCTTTATTTGTATTATTCTAGAAGCTCGTGCACTTGTGACTCCGGTTCTGGGATGGTATTTAGATATCGCGATTATTATGGATTATTCACTTTATTTCAGACTTTATTTCCGCATTTGTTTTCTTGTTATTAATTAATTTAAAATTTTTGTTAAAAATGGCTAATTATATTCTAACGTTGACTTGCCTAGTAAGTGAAATGTTAGACGTTATCATGGTCCCGAAGGGGGAATTTCGGGTCGTGACAATAATACCACCAATCGATTGGACGAACTTCTTTGGCAATGAGTAGCCTGCATAATACTGATTTGTAGCAAAGAGTGCAACTACATAGCGAATCTAAACTTGTGCTTTGGTACCAATTTGATGTAGCGCCAGAAGGGAGGAAGGTAAGGGGTAGAAATGAGAAAGAGAAAAATGAGAGACGAATAGAGATGCAAGAGAGGGAAAGAGGGAAAGATAGATAGAAAGAGAGAGAGAGAGAGAGAAAGAAAGGTTAGGGAGATTTGTAACAATAAACTAATTTCGATATTATGCAAGTCCATCAAAACAAAGCACATGAACAGAAATAGACTAAACCCCTAGAAGGAAAAAGGAATATTCTCCCGACAGCAAGTAGGGTAAGAGGAAAATTTATCAAAGGTTTCGCCTACAAAGACGAGTTGGAATGAGGCTCCCTTGCAACGTAATTTCTTCCTTTGTGCCTGATTCTTCCTGTCAAAGAAAGGAAATTAGCCCTGATATGGCTATATGGTCCCCAGTAAAAGATTGAAAGAACATAGACATACCAAATATTGGTCCATATAGAAAGGGAAGTTTGGACTTTAGATCTACCACAGTTCCAATTTATGTGAACCTATTTCCCTTTTGGTCTGTTCCAAAAAGAATGACCCATTTCTAAATTTGGAAACAATTTAGCTTAAACTTTCAATTTTACCCTTAATGAGAAGCTTTTATAACCACACAAATACTCTGGACCCATTTTTGACTTTTTTAGGACCACATATTCCAAAAATCTTCATTTTTTCTTAAACTCCGTGCCCATTCAAACAAATTCACATTGTTTGGAACAGAGGGAGTAATATTCTTATCTTCAACTAAAAGGATAAGAATAGGCAATAGTTTAAAGTGATAACACTCTCACCTAGTCCCATCTTAGTATCCTTAATCATCTTGATGGCACACTTATCAACTGTGCATTCAAAGATCTGTGTAGGACATTATGAAAACCAACTTATGCCACTTCCCATTTTATTCGTCACGTGTGTCACTAGCACCCTCTCTCTGATGTGATCATTTCCAATCTGGTACGATCTTGTATGACCGCACATCCATTTTGCTATTTGTGATTTGAACACGCTCATTTTGTGGATATGTTGTGTATTAAAGACCCAACATTATTCTCATATAACATTGTTGGTCTTACAATCATTCCACATAATTTTGTGTTTTCACTTTGTTAGGTATCTTCCGGCACTCCTATGATGCTCCTCCGTTTTAACCATCCACTATGTGTTGTATTTCACCTTTCATGCTATTCTCCTTGACAACTGAGTCTAGATCAAAATTGTTTTACATTTAGTCAACCACAATCCCATCCAATCTCCTTACCTTCCTTCTACTCAAGGAGGCTAAGCTTGCAATTGCATATAATCTTCTTCTACTTATTCTAAAACTTTTACCATAGAGTGCTTTTCTATAGTTCTAACTTCTAACTTTTGGTTGAATTTCACGCTACTGTTATCACCTATAAAATAATCCCAAAATTTATATAAGTAAAAGTGAAATACAAAGAAAATCTCAAGTGCATTCTTTACTCTCACAAAACACTGAGATGAAAAAAAAGGGGCAATGACTTCCACATCTGCCAATGAGAACTCACTAAAAGTTCCCATGATTGTTTATCCTAAACTATGTGATCTGAACCTAAAGAAACTTCAATCATGATTGTCAAATATCCAGTTATAATGTGGAGGCACTTAAAATGAGTGTTGCCACTGAAACTGTAATCATGAATTGATGAAGCTTATTACAAAAATCCTAAATGCCATTGTGATGCTGTCAGTTTCTTCACCACCAGCAGCTTTGCACGACAAACTTATCTCCTGATTTCAATCTAATTCAATATTATTTGAATTTTGGACCTTTTCTGTAGCACACCAATTCAGTAGATATCCTTTTCTTGTCCAAGTTTCCAGCATCATTATATGTTGCTGCCATTCTGCACACCTGGTCTTTTTCTAATGAAATGTCACATTTTGCAACTGCAGATGCTGACACTGGAGCATCAGGATCTGCGCAAGGAAGTAGAACGGCTTCAGATGGAGTTAAGCATACTTAGCAAAGAAAGAGTAGATCTGTTAGCCCGTATTAGAGAAGCGGAGACGGTGCCAATTCAGAGAGATGACTTTCAGGTTTACACTTGAATGCCATGAAATGCTAATTGTCAAATCTTCTTTCAGAACAAGTAAAGGAGATGTGATTCTCGTTTATCTGAGACAGATTATTACCAATTCATTATGTTACTTACTCTTTCTCTACTATGCTCGAGGATAACACTATATTTCGGTTGTCAGCTGTCAAATTCAGATCATGAAGTCGATCAGCTCAGCGAGAAGCTTTCATCTTTCGAGATCAAAATGCATGATGTAAGTAGTCATATACATGGTCAATTGCAGCTATATTTGATTATGATGAGATATACACAGATGACAGGTTACCCTTCTGTGGCTATATTTTATAATTTGTCTTCTCTTTTTTTCTTGGTTTTTAGTATTATACTCTATCTCTATGTGATGATTGAGATTAAAGAAAGGAAATAATTTTGTAGCTTTTGCTTTCTACTCATAATGCCAATTTCTTTATGAAGCAGCTGTAAAGAGTAGCTTCCGCATCTGCTTCTATATGTAGCTTTTGCATTTGCTTAATTTCTGCATAATGAGGACAATCTGCTGAAAATGTTTGCATGTGTAATTAAGCGATGTATCCTTGGGTATGAATAACTATGAACTCAGCACATGTTTGTGATAAGTTGCATATGTAACTTCTAAGAGCAATCTGAGGTAAGTCAGGCGATTTATTTTAAACTTCTAAGAGCAATCTGAGCCAAGTCAGGCGGTTTATTTTAAGCTTATTTTCCTTGGACTGTCCTGCTATTTGCAAAAGAGGATGTGATTATCTGATATGTCTGAACAGGATGAAGTCAACCATATCAATGAGAAAGCTAAGCTTAGAATGAGACTTCGAGGGGCACAATCAAAATTGGATGCTTTTCGTGTGAGGTACAATGAGGCGCTGGATGAGATGGACAAAATGAACAAGAAATTTGAGGAGGCTTCATTACAGCTGAAATATCAGTTAGTTTCAAGTGGTCTTGAAATCCTCAGCCTCAAGAAGCAGCTTGCTTCTGCAAGGGGTCCTTGAATGGTTGATATATCTCTGCATCTGTGTATTAAGTACATATCTGTTGGACGGTACCAATATATAGATCTTAACTAATCATTTGTATATAAAATTGTTCCCAGTAACTGCCAGTAGGTACTATGTTGAACTGCATTAATATGATTTTATAATGAGGTAAAAACTAGAGTTTCTTTATTTGTTTCTGACGGACAAATTAAAGTGAGACTTGTTTGCTCCAGGAAACGAAATGGTGTAAAAACTTGTTTGGCATTTATTTCATAAATGGATTTTTTTCTTTTAGACCGTTTTCAACTGTTTACCATCAACAAAATATATTTTGGCAATTTTTGAAAACACAACAGTTTGCACCGGGCCCTTCCGGGTGTAATAGACCCTTGTGGTCCGGCCCTTCCCTGGACCCCGCGCATAGCGAGAGCTTAGTGCATCAGACTGTTCTTTTTTTTACAACAGTTTGCACCCACCTAGCCATATTTTTGCGACAATGTTTATATACCCTTATACATTATTATTTCTCTAAATGTGTCTATTGATATAATTTGCTTCTTAATTTATATATGCTTTCACTAAATGACTTTGTATTGGAATGTCAACTAACTGTTTTTCATAGACGAAGTGATGTTCATCAGTAATATATACACATACATATGTAGGGTATTAACTATCAAGTGATAATGCCGAGAGGAACAAACTTTTAGTACGAGTTTTTGTTAATTTTGTTGAAATTTGAAAAGAACATTGAATGATGTATAAGTTATATTTGTCACGACCCGAAATTCTCACATTCAGGATCGTGATGACGCCTAACATTTCACTTGCTAGGCAAGCCAACGTTAAAATATTCTTAACTATTTTAAAGCAAATTTAATTAAATAGAAGTCAAATTACTGAAATAAAGTACAGAAGACCATAAATACCGAATTATCAAAATACATCCCCGAATCTGGTGTCACAAGTGCACGAGCTACTAGGATAATACAAATAAATGTTTGAATAAAATTTAAGCTGTTTGAAAGATAAGACACAGATAAGAGAAGATAGAAGGGGACTTCAGAACTGCGGACGTTGTGCAGTTATACCTCAAGTCTCCTCTGGGTAGTTGAATCCGAGCAAGTCTATGGCACGCCACTGGGACCAATTCCAAAACCTGCACAAGAAGTGCAGTGTGTAGTATGAGTACAACCGATCCCATGTACTCCATAAGTGTCGAGCCTAACCTCGACGAAGTAGTGACGAGGCTATGACAGGACACATACGTAAATAACATGTACAAGTACACAATAAATAATAATTTATAAATTTGAGAGGGAACATGCGAAAGGGAGTGATATAGAAATTTTAGCAGGAGAAGTGTCACATAGCAGCCAATTAATTCATCAACAATAAAATGAGCATCTGATAATATAAAAATGGCATGGCACCACCCTTTGTGCTTTTACTCTCATTCCTCCCATAAACTAATTAATAATAATAATAATAATAATAATAATAATAATAATAATAATTGGCACGACATCACCCTTCGTGCTTTAACTCTCTTTTGGCACGGCATCACCCTTCGTGCTTTTACACTCTCTGAAATGGACATGGCATCGCCCTTCATGCTTTTACACTCACCAATAGTACGACAACATCCTTCGTGCTTTTACACTCGTCCTTACCATGATAATGATATTATAGATAATGAAAATGGCACAACATCACCCTTTGTGCTTTTACACTTTTCCTTGCCATGAAAATAATAATATAAATTTGGAAGAGTATTTAAATGCGAGGATATGCACTCATCAATCAATTCAATACCAGAATACCGACTTCACCTGCCAAAATATTCAACAATAATTAAATGAATAATAATTTCACGAATAATGATCAAATAATCAATAATAAACTTAAATAGGAATATCTTAATTAAGTAAGCAATTATTCATAATAAACAAATTCCAACCGCATGCTTTGACTCAACCACAACGCATAAGTACTCGTCACATCACATATACATTGTACACGCACATTAAATCACGTAACAAATAGACAAATAAATCTTACACCCTCAAGTCAAGGTTAACCACGACACTTACCTCGATTTGCAACCAAATTCAAGAATTCAATAAACCTTTGTCTCGTGAATTCGTGTCAGAAATTCTCAAATCTAATCATAAACAATTCAATATACTCAATACAAATCGTAGGAATTAATTCCATATGAATTTACTAATTTTTTGGATTAAAATCCGAAATTCATCTGAAAATCGATATTGGGGCCCACGTCTCGAATCCCGAAAAACTCACGAAATCCGAACACCCGTTCCGATACGAGTTCAACCATACAAAAATTATCAAATTTCGATATCGGATTGGCTTTCAAATCTTCATTTTATATTTTTTGAAGATTTTATAAAAAATTGATTTTTCTTCAATAAATTCACGGATTAGTGATATAAATGATTATGAAATCATGAAATATAATCAATATAGGATAAGGAATACTTACCCCAATATTTCCCCGTGAAAATTACCCAAAAAGCTTCTTACCCGAGCTCAAAATCGAAAATGGTGGAAAATGAGATGAAATCTCATTTCCAGAACTTAAGTTCTGTTTGCCCATATCTTTACTCATCGCTATCGCGGGAATTCGTTCGCGATCGCGTAGAACAATTTTTGCCTAGGTCTCTTTTACTCTTCGGAATCGCGGATAATTCTTTGCGATCGCGAGTCATATTTTGGTTGCCCAGAATTTTAACTCTACGTGATCGCGTAAATAGTCATGTGATCGCGGAAAACATTTTCTCAACCTTACGCGACCGCGTACTGACTTGTGCGATCGCGTAGCACAAATGGCGTGCCCAGCTTCTGCCTTCATTCCTTCTACGTGGACGCGATCCACTCTACGCGTTCGCAGTGCACTGGGAGCTAACCTTCCGTGATCGCCTACCTATCTTCGCGAACGCGAAGGGTAAAACTCACGGCTCAAAATTTCCTCTTCGCGATCGCGAAGCACCATGCACCAGATGACAGCAGAAGCTCAAAAATCAGATTTTTCCAAAGTTCAAATGGTCTGTAGGCTATCCGAAAACTCGCTTGTGTGATCAAAATACCAATTTAACACCTAGAATTACGAATCGGACAACAAATCAAATAAAAATTTTAAAAAAACTTTAAAACTTTTATTTTCACAACCGAACATCTGAATCACGACAAATCAACTCTGTTCCTCACCAAATTTGATTGACAAGTCATAAATGACATAACATACATATGAAAAAATTTTAGAACTCGAATCCGACCTCGATATCAATAAAAGTCAATTTGTGGTCAAATTTTGAAATCTTTAAGCCTTTAGGCTTCTAGTTTTCGCCAACTGGCGATAATTCAAGTTAGGGATCTCCAAATTAAATTTTGGGCATACGTCCAAGTTTCAAATCACGATACGGACCTACCAGAACTGTCAGAACACTGATCCGAGTTTGTTTGCTCATAATGTTAACCAAAGTCAACTCAGTTGGGTTTTAAAGCTCTATTTCACATTTTAATTCATTTTTCACATAAAAACCTTCCGAAAAATACGAACTGCGCACGCAAGTCGAGGAATGATAAATAGTGCTTTTTGAGGTCTTAAAACACATAATTAATTATTAAATTTAAAGATGACTTTTTGGGTAATCACAGGTAAATGATGTATATTCCAGCTTAATGGGATTTGAATAACTTTTATGGCAAAGTTTTGTTATATCAGCTGGAAATTTTTTAATTTTGTGTCTGATACAATGACACTACTTGTATGAGACCTTTTTTTTATCTCACAATTTTGTGGACCCAAATTTTGAAGACCCAAAAGTGTAAGATTGGGCTCCACAAATTTGTGAGACAAACTATATACTTTCATTTTACATTATTTTTTTTTTGTGCTTGTCACGACCCAATTTCCCCCTCCGAGAGTTGTCGTGACAGCACCTAATCTCTACGACTAGGTAAGTCTAACACTTTATGGAAATAAAATAAAAACATGAACATTAACTTCTAACAGTAAGAAATATCTAATAAGCAACTGAATGCCACTCAACATATACAACTATCACTTCTGCAATGTACAAAACAATTCCCAAAACCCGAAACACCATAAGTCACAAGCTACTAAGGAGTCTTAATTGTTCTATACATCATTTCTACAGAAAGAAGGAAAAATGAACATAAGGGAATAGATGGAAACTCCGAGGATCTGCGGGCGCGGGGAGATGTACCTAGAAATATCCAATAAGAAGCAATGACTAGTTATGAGGTTGGTAAGATAAACCTGGATCTGCACACGAAAAAACATGTGCAGGAAAGGGCGTGAGTGTGTATGGTACCCAGTAAGTGTCAAGTCTAACCTTGGTCGAGTAGTGATGAGGTCAGGTCATGGCCCTTCTAGTGTGTGTATGTGTGTGTGTGTGTGTGTGTGTGTGTGTGTGTGTGTGTATACAAGGCAATGCAAAATGAAATACCGCAGTAAACAAAGACTAAAATTTATCAAAGAAGAAATCATAGAAAACAACAGCTCAGTACACAGCAATACAACAAGGGATCTCCCGAGATACCGTCTCGTAGTTCCAAACTTAAATGTGCAGAGGGTCTCCCAGAATACCGTCTCGTAGTCCCAAAGTAAATATGCAAGATATGGAGATCTGCCGGAATACCGTTTCGTAGTCCCAAAGTAAATATGCGGTATAGAGGAATCTCCTGGAATACTGTTCCGTAGTCCCAAAGTAAATATGCAGCCAAACAATAGAATTCAATAGTTACGACACGAAATTTTTACAATTCAACCTAAGTACAAGTTAAGGAAAGACATGTAAATTCACTAAACATGTTGCACGTAATTTAAGTAAACAGTTAAGGCAAGTAGGCATGCTATCTTAGTCTAACACGATACTACACATGCTCGTAAGATTCAATTAAGAGGGAAAACATGTTACTATTTAGTGAAAATCAGGTTTTTACAACAATTAGCTCACGTACACGTCACTCATGTATCAACAACAGTACCAATCCAAAGGGGAGTTCCCCCACACAAGGTTAGGCAAGCCACTTACCTCGAACCAAGATCAAATCAATCCGAAATAATGCTCATTCCACGAATATCCGACTCGGAATGACCCAAATCTAGCCAAAACCAATTACATAACATAAATATAACTACAATAAACTAATCTAGCGAACGGAATCAAAGTTAAAGCAAGAAATTGGAAATTCGCCCAAAAGCCTCCTCGGGCCCACGTCTCGGAATCGGGTAAAAGTCACAAATTATGAACTTATAGTTATGTAACGGCGAAAAGTGTCACTTTATGAAACGACAGATTTGGTGTGATAGCATCATTTCTTTACTTTTTTTCTCGCATCTTGCCCTTCTTTGTTATTAAATAATCATATTTTATTTTTTATCCTACTTTTTTATATAATAATTCTACTCCGTATCTTATTTTTTCTTTGTAATGTTGTAAGTTTATTCTTCATATTGTTAGTCTGTGACATCATGAAACGACGACAAACGATACAATCTATCCAAACATTGTATTCATCAAACAATACAATACATTACAGTACAATACAATACTATACAATATGAAACGATATGTAACAACAATCCAAACAAGCCGTTAGTCACTACTCATTATGTCATCTCAATTATATTCTCTTTTTTAATTAAATACATGAATAAATATTTTCAATAAAAAGGTTTATCTTTTTTTAAAAAATTTTCATAAAAACAAATACATAAAGAAATTTAAATTATATTTTTATTTTTTATTTTAATAATTATATTTTAATATTCTTAGTTACGAATATATTTCATTGGGAGTGTAATATAGAATTTTCATAGTATAAGGAATGTAAGTATTTAATTTTAAAATATACGAGGTATATCCAAAACTAAGTTATATTATAGGAGTGTTTAGTGTAATTAATCCTGAATTTTATTCAATACCTCGTAAATGCTAATCCTATAAAATATTTAAATAATTATGTCAAATTGTCCCTCTACAAAATATCTATTCTGAGTGTTGGTTTCTTATAATTTGGCCAAACAAATGGTTTGAACTCATAAATTGAATTAACGAAAAGCAAAGCACTTAAGTTCTCATTCGAATTCCTTTACACTTGTTACACTTGAAAATTATCATGAATAGAATATCGGTCAACATAGTGAGAAGAATAAAAATTAGTTATGAAATTCGTTGCTAGTCTATTGTTAAATAATCCGTAGCTAATAAATTTTTTGATAATGTATTTCTAATCATCATTAATTTGATTTAGCGGCAAAAATATACTATTTAGCAACGGAATCCATCTAACATTAATTTTTTTATTTATTTTGGTGAAGGAGAAGCATTGCCTACTAGAAGTTTTTCTATTCTCGGGAGATTTTATGCAAACCACCACAATCTTTGACGGTTTTGTCTTTTTTTATTTTTTTTATCTTTTTTATGAGAAGGTTTCCGGTCAAAATGAAGTGGTCTTACAGATTTTGTTAGGTAATGGTTTGAATATCAATCCTTGACTGTAGACTCAGTCCAGTTTACAAATGTTGGGTTCCGAATTCCAATGTATGGGCTGCTTTGATAATTCAAGCACGACTTCCAAAGTTATTTATTTCGGGAATTTTTCGTCCATATATAATATTTGAAATTTATTTATTAAAATTATTCTAATTTTATATATTACCCGCTTTAAAAAAATTACTTACAAATTATATACATTCCACCTTAAAAGGCTCCAAATCCATTATTAGTGCCTTCAATCAAGGAACTCAATTATCTTGGCAGTATCGGATGGAAGTAACCTCAATTATCCTACTTAGAAACATATATTTCGTTGCTTCAAGCCCCTTTCCAAATCCCAGTGTAATAAGAGTAAATATTCCTCCAGATTATTTTTAGAAATATCCTTTCTAGAATTAGTTCTTTCGTGTACCATAATGGATGAATCAGAACTTTAAGTCTAAGAAATATCTCCTCCATATTCTTAGGTTCATAATTAACTACAGAAATTGGAAAGAAAATGAGATACAAAAAAATTCAAAAGAAATTTCGTAAACTGAAAAGAGGATTCCCACTATATGACATGGATATGTACTAAAAATATGAAGTCTTCATCACCTATCAACATGCTTGCATTCCATCAATAGCACGATAATGTAGCTCTTTTAGTTTCTTTCCTCGGGAAAAACAATACTAAGAGACACTTTCAAATTTCAAATTATAGAAACACGCCTTAAACACGCAGTCATTAGTCTCAACGGCGGATCCAATCAAAAGATGCATTATTCAATGTCAAATATAATCTTATTAGTGCCCAGTTAAATATATGGTATATCAACATACAAATTAAAAATAAAATTCATACAAATTTAATGCAAATTTGAATATCTATAATAACATACATAATAAAAATAAATTTCATACAACTAATTATATATTATACAACTTATTTACAACTTATCTATAACTTTCATACATTATTTCTACCCAGTTAAATATAACTACAATATCATACAACTTAAATACAATTTTTATATAAATTTTATACAATATGTCTTTTGTATATTGTGTATCTGATTTGTATATATTTTGTATGTGGTGTGTGCTTCTTCCTCTCTAAAATTTCAATCAAAACTTACTTTCTTAATATAATTTTGATACATATCAACAACTTTATGTACAAAGATATTATTGATAACTTAAATACAAATTTTATACAACGATTCATATATTATACAACTATTTTTCAACTTTCATACAACATTCAAATATATATATATATATATATATATATATATATAACTACAATAGAATACAATTTACATACAATTTTAATATTACTTTACTACAATTTCGTAAGTATATTGTATGTCACGTGTTCTTCTTCTTCTTCTTCGACGAGCTTCAATCCAAAATCAAGTCTAATCTTCACCAAAACACCCTCAAAATTGAGATATAAACCTCAAACAATATTTTCAATTGTTTGCAACAATACCCAATCCAAACAAATAATGGTTTTAAAAAACTCAAATTCGATTTTAAAGCTTCAAAACTTTTTAATTGCTGTCAATGGTGGAGAGTCAAACACCTTCAAAATTTATTGATTGACAATTTTAATTTGAATACCAATTGTGCAACATGAAAGAAAATTACTACGTTAAAACGATTGAAATCCATTGATAAATTCCATTAAAACTCTATACAACAAGAAAGTATAAAAAAATAGAGAATATCAAATGAAGAAAAATTGGAAAAAACAAAAAAGGAGAGTAGAGAGACGAAGAGAGAGACAAAGAGAGAAAGAGACGGAGAGAGAGTGGGCAAGTATAAAGGGATAAGGAAATAACCGATATTCCTTGTTCAATTCCTAATATAAAGAGATACTCATTTAAAACTTATTTGTATATAATTGATAAATTGTATATGACCATGTAATTAAATTGAAACTTGAGTAGGGAGGGTTATAAGGTTTCAAATAGTGTATAGGAAGGTAAATCCATCATCCTTTTGACCAGTTTTTAACTTTTTTACCGTCTCCCTTTCTGTCAACAGTTTTGAGTGGAATTTATACATTGATGTGGTAAAAATAATTACATTATCAGGTGATAAGAGGCGGAGTCAAAAATTTAAAGTTTATGTGTTTTAAATTTGCCATGAAACCAGTTGCTAATCTTTGTTACTTGGTTCGCGATTAAATATTTATACATATTTAACAAACTTCTTAACAAAAATACATTATCTAAGTAAAAGTGACTGAGTTAGGCTAGACTCACACCTAGTAGGCTCGCTCTGCCGTCGATCATGTCAATTATTAGGTAATTACGAATAAATCTTTACCACAACAATTAGTTGACAACCAGTTAAGTTACGCTAATAACGTGAGCTGTTATAAGCTTAAATAAGTTTAGTAAGTGAAACTCTTTTTAAAAAAAGAAGTTGATTAGTTGGACTGCCATTACCAAAACTGTATTAGGCTCTAAAGGCGAATAGAGGGGGAGAAATTAAAAAATAGCCAGATTTACAAGAGGTAATTGAAAGATAGCCACAGTTTTAAAAGTAATCAAAATTTAGCCATTTTTCATGTAAAGATAAGTCTGAATGAAAACACTGTTCAAGGTCCGAAAATATTCCAGCATAATATACTGGAGTTCCGGCATAATATACTGGAGTTACACAAGTGCTCCAATTTCCAGTATATTATGCTGGAACTTTCCGCGTGTTGGAGTTCCAGCATACTTGCATGAAGTTGTTTCAACCTTGAAGCTAAAATTTCATGCTAATGTAGCATGAAGTTATTTCATGTTGAATCTAAAACTTCATGCTAATATAGCATGAAGTTGTTTCATATTGAGGCTAAAACTTCATGCTAATGCATGCTGAAATTATTTATCCTACAGTCTACAGTTTTGTCATGAATTTTATCTGAAACTTCAGTCTAAACATGCTGAAGTTATTTAGTTCATTTGCTAAAACTTCAGACTAAACATGCTGAAGTTATTTAGTTCATTTGCTAAAACTTCAAACTAAACATGCTTAAGTTATTTAGTTCTGTGATGATCCAAACTGTCATCTTTAAATTTAATGATTAATTATGTGATCTAAGCACTATTTACCATTACTCGACTTGAGTATGCAGTCCGTAAAAATATTTCGGAAAGTTTTCAGGTGAAAAATAAATTAAAATGTGAATTAGAGCTTTAAAACTCAATTGAGTTGACTTTGGTCAATATTTTGAGCAAACGGACTCGGATCAGTATTTTGATAGTTTTGGTAGGTCCGTATCGTGATTTGGGACTTAGGCGTATTTCCGGAATCAAATTTCGAGGTCCCTAGCCCGAGATATGGAACTTTGATAAAAAATTTAAAGTTTAAGTTCAAATAGTGACCGGATGTCGAATTATGTGCAAATGACCCCGGAATAGAATTTTAATGATTGCAACAGCTCCGTATAGTAATTTTGGACTTAGGAGCGTAATCGAAATTTTATTTGGAAGTCCGTAGTGGAATTAAGCTTGAAATGCCGAAAGTTAAATTTTTGAGAAGTTTGACCGAGGGGTTGACTTTTTGATATCGGGATTGAAATCCGATTCTGAAAATTTTCATAAATCCATTACGTCATTTATGACTTGTGTGCAAAATTTGAGGTCAATCGAAATTGATTTGATATGTTTCGGCATAAAATATAGAAGTTGGAAGATTTAAAAACTCATTATTCGATTCGATGTGCGATTCGTAATTTCGGCATTGTTTGGCATGGTTTGAAGCCTCAACTAAGTTCATATTGTATTTTGGGACATGTTGGTATATTTGGTTAAGGTCCCGAGGGCCTCGGGTGGATTTCGGAAGGTTAACGAAATGAATTTCGGACAAAAAGGAACTGCTGGAATATTTCTGCTGCACAAGCTATTTTTGGACAGCAACCGGTGCACTCGCAGAGCTGACTTTGGAAGCTTATATCTCGAAATCTATAAGGAATCTCAACATTTTTAAAACATGAAAGTTGTATCCCTTTGATTTTAGTTTCCAGAATGATAAACCATTTATCATTCAGACATTTATACAAAATGTTATGATCGATTGACTGAAGCTGGTACTGCAGATTTTGGCTACAGTAGTGTGCATCGCCAGAAATTTATGCTGCACAGGACTGACTTTGGGAGCTTATATCTCGCAATCTATAAGGAGTTGGGCGATGAGAAAAACATAAAAGTTGTAGTACTTTGTATCTAGTTTGCAGAACTTTAAAC